>JAQZBX010009072.1:0-46792 GCA_029593785.1 Cabassous unicinctus
AAAAAAAAAAAGGTTATTGTAGAACAATGTACGTGCAGAAGAATAATGTATCATAAGACGTAAGCCAATGGATTTTCGTGCAATGAACACTGCCCACGTAACTGGAGTTCAGATATAGAAACAAAACATTACCAGGACCTTGGAAGTCTCCATTGTCCTGCCCTCATGTCAGTATCACCAAGGGTACCCCATTCCTTACTTTTAATACCATATATTAATTCTGCCTGTTTTTGTTCAGTCCAAAATTTTACTGTTTGTGGTCTTTTATACTGTTTGTGGCTTATTTTACTCAACATTATGTTGGAGCAGTAGAATGAATTATGTACCCCAATGAAAGATGTGTTATTAATCTTAAAACACATTTCAGTAAGTGTTAAACCATTTGTAAATAGTATCTTTGAATATATTAAGGTGAGTCATTATGTGGACTCATTTATGAATAGGATCTTTGAAGGTCCTATTTAAGTATGGTCAACTGAATCAGCGTGGGCCTTAATCCATTTAACCGTAGGTCTTACAAAGAGGAAGCCCCAGGGAGGAGCTAGAAGTCAGATGTCAGAAGAAACCAGAAGAGCAGAAACAAAGAGAGAGAGATTACCTTGTGACAGCAGGTAGAGATGCAAGCCAAGGAAATCCCAAGAATTGCAGCAAACCAGCACTAGAATGCTACAGACTCTGGAGGAAAGCATAGCCTTGCTGACACCTTGAGTTGGGACTTCTGGCCTCCAAAGCTGTGAGACAGTAAAGTCCAATTGTTTAAGCCAAACCATTGTGTGGTATTTGCCATAGTAGCCTGGCAAAGTAAGACAGTTGGTGTGTTTATTCATATTACTTCAGGTATTTGTAGTATTTCATTCTTACTGCTGTAAAGTGTTCTTTTATCAAAAGGCACAATGTATCTCTTCTTTCTACTTTTGATGGCAATTAGGAATTTGGAAATGGTGATTTTGATGGGCCAGGAAAGAACCCCTTTGCTCAAATACTCCTTTCCCCATAACTTTCTATGCTGACTGAAATTCCTATCAAAATTTTTCCTTTGACTAAACACACTAACTGTGAGCTCATTAATGGGACTTCTTAGTTCCTATCTGAGCTGGTTTCTACTGTTTTTCCAGCTAACCTCCATTGCTGCTTCCTCCCTGCTGTCTTTGCTCTAGCCACACTGAACTGCTTTGTAATTTTCTCTGTGTATTTCATTTTGGATAATTTCTATTAGTAGATCTTCAAGTTTACTGGTTTTATTTTCTGTTGCAACTCATCTGCTTTTATTCTCATCCATTCTATTTTTAGTCTAAGATGTATTTTTCATCTCAAATAATTCAGTTTTTAAAAATATCTTATGTTTCTCTCTTTATTGGGCTCATTCTGCCTTCTGTGTTCTAGAACATATGACATAAATTTGTAATAACTTTTTATGATCCTGGTTTTATTCTATAATATGTGTTATGTTTGGGTCTTTTTCTTTAACCATGGGACATTCTGAACTTCGCACTTTTCAATGCTGGATTTAAAAAATATTTTAAAAATATTTATGGAAATTTTTTTGGGATGCAGCTTACTTCTTTTGGAACATTTATTCCTTTGGAGTCTTGCTTTTAAGCTCTGTTAGCAGGACAAGACAGTCTTTAGTCTAGGGCTCATTTAGCACCACTAATGAGGTGAGACCTTTCTGAGGACTATACATCATATCCCAAGTGTCAGGAGATCTTACCACTCAGGCTGGTGGGTACAGGAATTCTTCCCTGACATGTATGAATTCTGGTGATTGTCCCACCTGCTTTTTTCTTTTGATTCTTTCCCCAATCTCAGTAATTTCCTCATACACATATGCAGACCAGGACTCTGCTTAAGAAGACTCTGGGAACCCTCTGAAAATCTCAAGAGTTCTGCTTGTCTATGCAGCTCCCTGCTTTATAGTACTCTGCTCTGCAAATTCTAGGAACTTTGGCCTCTAAGACTCCAAATTATGTTCTCTTGTCTCAGGGAGACTGCCATGCTCTGTTTGGCTTGCATCTCCTGGTGATGTGACCTAGAAACTCCCTACAGGCAGTGAGCTGGGCACATGCAGGGCTAACCTCACCTCATTTATTTCTTTTTTCTCAGGGGTCACTGTTCTGTGCTGCTTATTTTCCAGTGATGCATTAATGCTGTTTCATATATTTTGTCCAAATTGAAATTGTTTAAGATGGGAGGGTAAATCCTTGTGACTCCATCATGTCTAGAAGCAGAAAAATTCCACAATGACCTATTTTAATTTTTCAGCAAATTTTACTCCCTCTATCTAGGCTCATATTGTTCTTTTAGTCCCTCTCTCCCACCACATTTTCTTTGGTCTTATGATCTTAATTTAACAATAATAGCTGACATATAGTGAGCAGTAGTCATATGTCAAATTCTCTTCTACATACTTGTGTGTAATGTTCTATATAATCCTCACAAAAATCTTATTAGGATAGAATTATTGGGACTATTATTATCACTTTCATTTTACACAAAGGCAATGAGGCGAAGGACATTGAGTCACTTGTTGGTGGTCACATGACTAAGTGACAGGCTTGGATTTGAACTCAGATGGCTTGGCTTCTGCCTCTGAATTATTAACCATCATGCTGTACTTGCTCCCTCAGACATCAATTATCCTGGAATTATTTTGCTGATCCTTAAATTCTGTGTAGGTTATTTTCTTATTTGTTTCCATAACACCATACTTTCCCAATATTAAACTTGTTATTTTATATTAAAACACTTGTTTACTTGTCTGCATCTTCCATTTAATTGTAACCTATGGGAGGGCAGGGATTATAGTCTTGGTAATCATCCTATCAGAAGCATCTAGAACATGAAAGGCAATCAAAAATGTTTATTGAGTGAATGGATACAGAAATTATTATCTTCTAAGATGACTCATTAATTTGTATGAAGGTCTTTCTAAATGAATGGATTCAATTTTTGAGTATAGCAAGCTAAATACTATTTCTTATATTCCTGAGAGAAGGAGTCACAGAAAAAATACATTTAAGACCTGGGTAGGGAGGTTAAGAAATGACTGCATGTTGAAGCCTTGGCCCTGGAAGGTGAGCCTGCCTATATCAGGAATGGAAACAAGGAGGAGCTGGAGGAGAGGAGAGAGATAGAAACAGACTGGAATAGTGATTTATTGAATAGACAATACTTTGCCATTTTGCCTAAGGCTGGCCTGCTTGCTAAAAAAGAGTTGTTTATCATGTCCTATTCAAAATCCATGATCTTTTAAAGTAGGGAGTCATTTTGTTTATTGGGAATAGGTAGATAGTTATTTTATCAGCCTAGATAAATTACTTCGTCAATAAAGTTGCATTTCAGTAACAGAGAAGATTGGCATTTTTGAGAATGCTTGATCCTCTTTCTTATGATGCCAACAGAGCACAAAATGAATGAGCATAATCATATCTTAATGTCGTTATGTTTTATATCTGTATTAGGCTGCTTAGAAAATAGTTATTACTGCATTTTCCCTTCTTACCCAGACTTTGCCAGAATAAGGGGATCGTTATAGATCTTTCTTTTACTTTTTCTGATGTAAGTATCCTTTTCATATGTGGATATCTCTTTTCATTTGCAAAGAACTTTCTTCTATATTATTTTATCTGATCAAACCAGTAAACACATAGTAGGAGTTATTCCTATGGTAGATAGTTATTACCTCCCTTCTTTATATATCTCAGCCTCAACTGTCCCTATGTATAAAATGATTGTCCTACATCAATATTATAACTCCATACTGGTTTTCATATGGGGCTCCTTGAAACCTAGGATTTACAGTGGCACCACAGAGGAAAATATGGAAGGAATGGTAGGGGAGGCCAAGCAGGCCTCTAGGACTCTCACCTTTACACTGACTAATAATGCTCTGCTTTTTTCTTTTATCTGTGAAGGAGGATTTGCATTAAACTATCCTCACTCCCTCCCCTGGTACCATTATAATGAACTGACCTGAAAATAAGTGCATTAAGTGGCCATAGAACATAAAGACACTAATTAGTTCACTTGGGGATCAAATCCATGATAACAGACTTATTCATGCTTTTCTCTATCCCCAAAACTATTCAGATAAAAGCAAAGGGGGGAAATAAATCTATCATATATATGACAATCCTCAAGAACAAACACTTTAAGTTTCAAATATGATCTGGCTGATTCTGACAGAGGGAAAGAATCTTATCACTAGTTGAAAATAAGTTATAATTGAGTCTAAACCAGTAGCAAATAATATTTCATAGTAAAATAAATACAAATAGCCAGTAGACGTTAGAAGGTTTAGCTCTCTCATAACCAAAGACTTTTATAAGATTACAATGTAACTCTATTTTAGACTTTTAAATTGGCAAGTGTTTTAAAAATTATTATATACAATGAAGAAGAAATTGGGGCAATACTCATTAGTAAATTATTTCTGGAGAGCAATTTGGCATTATATATCTAGAACTTTAAGCATATTCTTGTACATTGACTCATATAGTCTATTTCCAGAACCATCCCAAGGAAATAATCACCGTTGTAGACAAGGTTACATGCTTAAGTATTATTTTTAACAATGTATATTACTTCAGCTCTTTTAGTTTATAAGGCACAGATGTAAATTTACCACCAGGAGTTTGGAATTTATTGTAAAGCTACGGGGTAAGTAAAAAAAAAAAACAAAAAAAACAAAAAAAACAACAGAAAGAATTGCCCAGCAGGGCTTCAGTACATGTGGCATGCAATTTAGAATGAAGGGAGGTTAACTCAGCATATGTTGGAAGTTACATGAAGAGCATTTCCTTGTCCCATCTTTAGTAGACTATGCCCATTGCTTCCCCTTCCCACAGGTCACCACTTTGGTGCTCAATTGTTTATTGCTGCTTCTGACTCTTGCCTGACCTCTATTTTCTCAATAGCTTGATACTTCTACTTCTAGATTGTGTTTATTACTATCTCTTTATCCTGTGGCTTTTGCCTCACAAGAAGGTTCTGACTCTCTTTGAGTGCCTTGAATACACCTTCTCAAGAAAAAGAGTTTCTTGCCAGAAACCTCTTGCCAGAAACCTCTATTGTCCAGTCCACAGGTTGGTTGCTCTTTTGCCACATACCCACTCATATTCCAAATAGGTGTTGTTTCTTGGGAACACATAGTATGCTCTTTGAAGAATGTATTCTGAGTATGCCTAGTACATAGAGCAAAAGAAATTCCTATCCAAAGCACAGTATCATCGGTAAGAATCCCAAGAGAGAAACAACTTGGTTAACAAAATTAGGGGTGTGGCAAATGTATTATACTACACACATAAATTATAAAATTATGTAACCATTAAATATGTTTGTTGCCACTATGAGAAAATATATATGATAAAATTTAAAGTGAAAAAGTATTCAATATTATATAGACTAAGTAGTCTAAATATATGCATAGAATAACAAAATTAGAACAAAATATACTAAAATGTAGAACAATTAATTACTGAGTGGCAAGATATGGTGATCTCTATTTTCCTCTCTATATAATGATTTTACAAATTTCCTCTGAAAGTTTATTTTACTTGTATAATAAAAATTGTTTTAATAAAATAGAATTAAAGGGAAATGATTTGAAAATTTAAAAATTTTAGAATCAGATGGAAGATTGCTTATAGCATTATCCTGAAGCAAATTTTCCTAGAACGCTTGTATATATTCAGGCAGGAATTGAGAGTTGTAATGTACCTAGTAGAGAGCATCTCTTTGGAAAATTAATGCACATTCAGAGTTCCTCTTCTATGCTACTTAAGGTTCTTCACTCTAAATTGCTGCAAGAAACATGTCACTTATTTCTTATCTACTCCCAGGCAACATCCTCATCATTTTCTAGCCAACTGACCAATGAATAACCATGGTGGCAGCAAATGATTACACTTTTGCCCCTTGGAGAAGTAGTACATTTTTCATTTTCCATAAACCTTCTCTGCTTCACAAAAGAGCAAAAAATAAGCAACAACATCAACAAGAGCCAGCCGTGCCTCTGGGTGACTATTTACTCATATGTAAAGATCCACAATCAAATAATATTCTATATATTTACATATATCTGTCACATCTCCCTTGGTAGAGGATGAGCTTTTGGGACCTAGTTACAACATTCGATTCTACTTTACATACTCTCAGCATGTAGTACATAATTAGTCAGATAAACCAAGTTTCAGAGCTGCAAACACATTAGAAATCACATGTTTGCCTTATTGTGCTGTTGAGGAAACTGAGGTCAATAGAGAATAAGAAGTTCACTAAAGATCAAACAAGTCAAAGGAAAAGCTAGGACTAGAACCAAAGCTTACTCAGTACAGGGAGGGAGAAAGAAAGAAGTACTTTCTGGTTTAGAGAAGTTGGACATCTCTTCTAAAATGGAACCACATAGGTTCAAAATTTGATAAAAACAGAAAAGAATGCCATTAATAAAACAGAAAAGAATAGCTAATTGTGTTAGGTTAGGTCCTCATAGAAGTATATTCCACGACAGGGTTAGATATGTAAGAGATTTACTGGAAGAAACACCTGTGATGGTGCGGCAGTTTGAGATTATTTATGAATCCCCAAAAAGAGAGATTGTTTGTAAACTAATCTGTTCCTTTCAGTGTGAGCCCGTTTGACTGTATTAGATTCACCTGAGATGTCTTTGATTAAATTACCTGTTAAGATTAGGGTTTTGATTCGACCACGTCATTAGGGTGTGACTCAGGGTTCAGTCCCAACCCCTTGGTGGGCTGATATAAACGGACACTCACTCAAGAAGTCACACGGGAAGAGAGAGAGCTCCATGGATGCCGGGAGAGAGACGTTTCAAACAGCTAAAGTCCGGGAAGACATGAGCCATTTGCCTGGTAGTTTGCAGCTGAAGAAAACAGAGCAGCTGAGCAGCTGAGAAGTCCTGGAAAGAAAAAAGCCTTACACAAGAGACTGATATAGGAAACCCTGAGAGACCAGGCAGAGATCGCTTGCCATCTTGCTTCAACATGTGGTAACTGGCTTTGGTGAGAAAGTAACTTTGAGTTGGACTCTTTAGGGCCTTGGGACTGTAAGCTTTTACTCCAAATAAATATCCTTTATAAAACCGAACGATTTCTGGTACTTTGTATCAGCACCCCTTTGGCTGACTAATACAGATGGCAAACAGGCAGTGGCAGAGAAGCAGTAGAGAGCTTTCAGATCACAACGCAGGTCTGACACCTGTGAAGGAGATAAGGAAGGAAGAAGGATTGGGTAGGAAGTGTCTCAGACTACAGCACAGTTCTGGGAAAGTTTCAGGTAGTCTGGAGCAAGTATTCAAGTCAAAGTCATCCAATAAAGGAGTCCCCCATTTCATGGGGATGGCCTCCATTAGTACCCTTGTAGTGCTCAGTCCTTGGCTGGGAGGAGATAGTAGGAAGTTTGGCTTTGGAGTAAACTCATTGGATCCAGAGGACAACAACGGGGGGCTGTCAGTCAACGATGTATCCTGTAGGAGATCTGGGTAGTTCATGCTCATAGCCACCACATCAATTATTTTTGGGTATTTACTATGTGCCAGGCACTATGATAAAGTAGTATCTCATTTCATCCTCAAAACAAATTTATGATATAAAAATTATTATTATTTCTACTTTACAAATGAAGAATCTTGGAGAGAGCAAATATTCTCAAGATTACACTTTTGGTAAATGATGAGGCTGGTATTCAAATGTATGTAGTTTGACACCTGAGCACTGTTACAGCACACTATCCTGACTATTATGGCTATGAAATTTTGTACAAAGACAGGACCCAGTGCTGGTATTCAATATCTCTCATTAACTCCCACCCAATTAATTGGAGAACAATAAATATAGCTTACTTAGTAGTCAAGAATTTTCCAGCCTATAGTACCTCAAAAGTTCAAACTCTAAACAAAATATTAGAGAAAGATAAATAATTGAAAAATTATAATAAAATATTAAATTCAATGACTAGACTTAGAGGTTAGGAATCCTGCAAAAATTTCATTTTATCAAATGTCTTAGTGTATTGCACACTACATTTTAGTGTGAAGGTAGAAGAAAATCCTGCTCTCCTGAGATGAGAAGTCTCTGTTGTCATCTATTACTAAACTACCTTTGGCTAGTGAGCATCCTCTTCATCAAACCCAGATAAAAATAGTTACTTGGTTTGGGATTCACCATTCTCTATTTTCTTCCTTCTAGTTCTCTTTTTCCTGCCCCTCTATATATTTAGGAACTGAAAAAGATGGTGGTAAATTGATTCTAAAATATATTATTATATGCAAATTCAAATGGTGTAATAGAAATAAAGCATCAACCATCTCAGGAAATACTGGCTTACATGAAAAAAAGATTTAAAAAATGAAAAGACTGTGAAACCAACCAACCAAATTAACAAAATGCAACAAACTACAAATAAATTATCAAAACCTAAATAGCCACATAGGCCATTTTAATATCAATGGGTCTATAAGATACTATGAAAATTAAATGGCTGATTCTTTACAAACTTTTTACAGAAACAAGAAAGTTTGCAAATATTTAGAACAAAGCCACTTGTTTATGGCAGCTCAGGCAATAAGAAATGCATTCTGGGGCCCAGAACAACTTCCCATGTCATAAATTCAGGCCTGTGTAAGGAAGTGGATTTCCAAGCAGAATTTGCTTCCTTAGGTAGTCAGCTGCTTATTTGGGTGCTTGTGCGTTTCTGCAGATCTCTTATTTTTCCTGCTGACAGGTCAGGGTTTTAAAAAAAATCCATTGCTAACAGTCAAGTTTCTTTCTCTTTTCCATGTTTATTGTTTGCAAAGAATGATTCTTACATGAAGAGATGTCAGGGTTCACACCCCTTCTCAGCACTTGAGAGTTGAATTGGACCGATAGTGATATAAATTGATGTAAATAAACAAAATTTTTAATTCCTTTTGCCATCAAAGAAGGGTAAGGCAATATAGTATAAGGAGCAGAAAAGGGATTATCGGCAACAGAACCTTTTTCCTATATCTCTACTCATCCCTCCATTCCCAGAAACATACGGTTCATATCATTTTTTTATAACAGAGTTCTAAAATGGAAAATACGGCACACAGTCCACCTTACCTCAATCCTAAAGGATTTCTCATAATCATGGTAGATTATAAGTTCATATAAACAGATGAAATGAGATAAAACTATATGATCCATTATTTATTTATTTATTGTATATAAAGGATTAAAAAATTCCAATTTAATAAAATTTGGAAAAGCAAATTTTGACTTGGGCTTATAAAACCAGAATTTACAATTTTCTGTGAATAGTGAAAGACAAATCATAGAACCATTTTGATTATGAATCCAAAGTAATTCTAACGTTGTTTACAGAATCACTTTCCTGTTGTGCTAATAAGATTACCATTGTTAAATTATAAGCATCCCTGTTGATACTCACACTGCTGACAAAAAACATCTTCTTCCAGGAAAGTGTTTTCACACTCAAGTTGCATCACACATACCAGGCACATCTGTCCTTTTGCAAAAATTTAATCAAGATATGACCCTTATTTTAATGTAAAATTGTAGTATTTAAAATTTTACAGCATGTAGAATTTTAGTATTATGTAAAAGTAAGTATTGCACCCCTCTGTGAAACGCGTGATCACTACATGTGATGGAAGCAAAAATTAAAGCAAGAAGTACGATGTTGTGTGGTAGGTAGTTTGTGCTCATGTGACTGTTTTTCATGTAATCAATGTTTGACCAATTTTGAAGCATTTTCAGTTCCTTTTATGACTGAGTAGACCAGGTGCCTGTCTAGGAGATGGGAAAACTGCAAGCTAGTTCTAAATTGCTCAGTGTGACCTTACAGAAGTCACTTAAGCTCTTAGAACCTAGTTTTCTGTTTAAGAAGAATGTTGTACAACAAAATATCAAAACTTTTCTCAGTCTTAAAATAATATGATTCTTTTCTTTACACTTAGCTTAGTGTCATGTGGTTGGCACGGTAATATACATTATCAAAAAACAGTCCTATAAGGCCTTATGTGGATGTTTACATTCGAGGACACATGAGTGGCACTTGGTCAGTTTTGACCCAGAGGGCTGATGAAAAGTGCCCATCCAACTATATGAAACTATGAAAACCCCTTCCAACTATAAGTCCTATTTTAAACACTCTAATGAGTCATGTTAATTTGTATGTGAACATTGTTGATGTTAATATTGGATATTTATTGCCTGTTAGTTTTAAAAACTCTAACTTTAAAATGTTGTGTGAAAAAAGAAACCCAAACTTAAATGGTTATAGAGGGTGTCTCTGCATGTGATTAGCATGATAATCTAACAGGGTCCCTATCTCCTGATATTTTTAGGTGATAATCATAATCATTTGAAACCTTGTGCAGTGGTGATAGTACATATTCAATGTGTATTCAGTATTTGAGAATTTATTTTAAAGTTAGGGTTATTTCTATTTTATATAGCAATTTGACAGAGTTTTATTAATGACTTGATCAAGCATCTCAGGAAACTATAATAATAGGGAACATTTCCCAATGATGAAATTTGTGCTCAATTTAAATACAAGATGAATATTAATAGGATACTTTTGTTCCCCTTCAAATGCCTTCCCTGTTTTACTCTCTTTCTTGGGTCAGTGGTCTTTAAGCTGAGTTCTGAATAGTCTGCACAGTCTATCTTCTACAAAAGTATGCATAAAATCCAATATATCCTATGAGACTCTGTAGAATAAATTGTATTAATTCTCGTTAATTCTTGTATTTGCTGAAATGTTCTCCCTCTTGTTATGCCACATGCATTCAATTATGGGAAATGGGAATGCTTTATAATACCACATTCTGGCATGAAGTGTTTTGAAAATCTTTAGGGGATGTTAGTTTGCCTTTAATAACAAGTCCAAATTTGTGCCTACTGGGCCTCCCCAGTGGAAACAAAGATTGCACATTGCTGTGAAAAACAGTATTATCATATGGCTGATATCTGTCAGATGGAGAAAGAGTGGAGGAGAGAGAAGAGAGAGGAGAAAGGAGAAAATAGGCATTCAAAGGTGAGAACTACTTTTTCCCCCTGGAAGATATTTTTTTAAGACAAGAAGAAGAAAGTATTTTACTTCTCAGTCCCTCTCTCCCCAGGCTTTACAAAACATAGACACTCTGTTGTCAAGTTAGAAAATTAGAGCTATGATTATCTTTAAAAAGTTTTACTTGTCAGAATTTCTTCCCAGCATGTAAAACACCTCTTTGTTGTGCCTCACACCACATTTCCACTTCTATAAGACATACCGTGGAGAACACCTTGTCCAAAAGAGTCAGCATCAGTGTTTTTCCTAGCATATCAATTGATCCTAAGAACTTTCTATTTTATTTTCCACTGGGCAAATCTTTGCTACTTTTTGGAGTATGACAAAGGTAATTTAGTTTTGAAAAAAAACAAAAAGAAACAACTATATGGATTTGAGTTTGGTTCTACAAATTACACTGAAATTTCATGGGCACAAGTGCCATAGTTTAAGGGTACGTTGTCAATAAAAGATAGTTTATAAAAAGTCTGGTTACAAAAAATAGAAAAATATTTCTAGATTAGTACTTGATAATGAACCAAAATGACACTCAATAGGATACTATTTTAATAGCAAGAATAGAGCAAAATATGAAATATATGAGGCTTCTAGTATTTCTGTCCTTCAAAGTTTTCCCTTTTAGTAATATCTCGGCAAATCTACCTTCCCATGATATTCATGGTCTCTATCCTTTACTCAACATCAAAGCCTGATTTTAGAAATATAGTGTCAGATGTTAGAAAGATTCTGAAAACAGGAGTATGAAGGAAGATATTAGTTGGATGAGACCTGATTCTGCTTCTTACTGACTGTGTGCCCTTGACCAGTGGCGTGCTGTTAAACCTGGTTCTCTAGAACAACACACAAAAAAACTGTAAATAATAACAAAATAAGTAAAAAAGTAAAAAAATTCTACCATGGCCTATTTCAAACTACCAACATGGTGTCACTGGATATGAAATTGAGACGCAATGTGTACAATCAATTCTCATGACCCAGTAGGAGCTGACTCCTAACGCGTCATTGCCTTGGGTAGATATATCACTGTTCTGGCTCTCTTTTCTCTTTGTAAAATTGGAATAATAATGAGTATCTCACAGATAGTTGAGAGGATTAAGTAAACAAAATATTAGTTAACCAGAGAAATATAATAAGATTGAATATCACTGCTAAAAGCCCATTGAAACCATGGTCAATGTTTTAGTAGTGGCCAGATAGAGAAGAGATATCCATCACATTTATGAGTATGTAAAGTTAGGAATAATAGTTGATAGAATAGAGAACTGAACATGTTTTAAAGTATTTGGAAAAGTTTGAAAAAATGGCATATAGCGATAGAAAACTTACTGACAACACATGCACATATACATGCATCTAAAAAAGGGGGAAGAAAAGACTTCTAGTCCATGTTATTTGAGTACTTTTTGAAGGAATTAAAAATGTTTAGATTGGATAAATGAAGATGCAATGAAAATGTGATAGTTAAAATCAAATAGGTGAAAGCTCATTTTAATTTTAATTTCAAAAGTTAAAATCCACATTCAAAAGTTTCAGGAAAACAAATTTTGACTTAGTGTAAGAAAATTTTCTAAAGTTGAATTTACCTTTTTTGGGAATTTAGGTTCCCCAATATAACAGATTGCCAGTTAGCAGTTGGTTGACTGAGAAGAATGCAGGAGATAGGCTTCGAGGATCAGAAGCTTGCTTGTACTTTGATATCAAGCTTCCTTTCCATTTTAAGCTGTTATATTTTTAAGTTTCTGTTTCTAGAGATTATTTTAAAAAGAATATTGTCTAAAGTTTAGGTGTGGCAGAGACCTTGAAAACTGTCAAAGTTAATTTATCACCATAGTTTCAGAAATGTCAGGAAAGGGGCATGAAAAATCAAGGAGCTAAGAATGTGAGCAAAAGCAAACTACCCTGGAATACCAAACGCCAGATCTCCTTGGTTGGTGGGGAAGGTTCCAGCAAGGGAAGCATTACCACGTGTGGAATTTCACAATATGGTGTGTTACCTGTTAGTTTTATTTGGCCAGTAACATTTATAAAATTGGATATTAGTATAAAAGGCCACTTCTTTATCCACCCAACTGCGGGCCAAGATTAAAAGCCATTTTGATCTCAGAAGAACCATGCACTCTTGATGACCATTTCCTAATCTCTCACTGTGAGGACTCTTGATTTTGCCCAGTGTGTGTTTTCCATTTGGATTAATGAATGATTCATGTCTAGGGATATATGTGTTAGCCTCTGAATTTTAGTCATTCATTATATATTTTAAAGAAATACTCTTTCTGTCATCATTGCCCTACTTCCTATTCATACAAATTCTTGGCTTTTTTTCCTTCCCCAGGTGGACACTGATACCAGTTGGGGCTGTCAGAATGAAGCCTCAGTGCTCACTGAGTAAAGGTAGGTTTTTCATTGCCCTTAAACCTGGTCATGTACTCTCCCATTCATATCCATGTTAACTAACCTCAGCTGAGATCAAATTCAAACTAAATTTTTAGTCCTCCCAAAAAGAAGCTTTGATTCCCTCTATGCAGAGGTTTTGTTTTTCATATTTGCTAATCCCCTAACCTTTGTGTCTTCTCATTGTGCTTTACCCAAATCCTCAAAAACCATTCTGGAATGATGTGAAGATTTGTCTAAAACCACTGCAAGCACAGTCTTCTAGAGACTGCTACAAGTTTTTTGTACATATTATAAAGGTTCTGTGTCTCAAATTTTATTTTCTAAATGCTAAATTTAATATTCTAAATTCTAAATACATATTTTAAGTAGTAAACACTAAATTCTAAAAGTCCATGAATTTCTAACTCAGGGTCCTTTCAGGATCCTGTGTTTTTGGCTATTGGAGAAGATAATCAGTATCTTTGTCACTGCTTATCCTGGACATATAAGAAGCATTAAAGTTATAATAAAGGTTATAAAACCATTACTATTGCTTCCTTGTTGCCTAAAATTTGGTGTTGATGAGTACATAATTGAGAGAGTTTTGTCAATCCAAATATGTACTTCTGGGACTTCTCCCTGATTGATTGATTTATACTGAAAAGTATTATACTTAGGAACAGAAACCTGTTGGCCAATGCTAAAGACTCATTCCTTGCATCTTTCTGTTAGACTAGGGATTCTAATCCTTGGCATCATTGATTAAAGGGAAGGGTTTGAAGGGATCACCAAATGCCAGCAAACAAACCTGAACCAAGTAAACTATCAAAATCTTGGACTTAAATACTACTCTTTAGAGTGCTGCAGGAGACTGCCAGCTTCCTTTACCTGGCAAGCCAGCTTTTATGTAATGGGTTAAGCTCCCACCCATATTGGCCACCAAATTCCTAGTGGGTGTTTTTCCTACCACTACAGTTGCTCTGAATCTCTCTTTGTTGTCAACTTTGGAAGCTTCTTTATTCTCCTCACTGTTATGGGTTTTAGTAATTGGAATAGATTGGGAAACTGTGCCTGATCTGGCTGTCAGTGCTTCAGCCAAGCTCTTTAGACTTTATCTATACCTCCTTTATCCAATATCTTCTCCATAATACCTTGGGTATTATAACTGTACTTTACAAAGACCAGAAGTCTTGTGATCTGCAGTATTCATAAATGCTTGCTTGAAAGTCTTCAGGCTTTCAGGAATTACCAAATCATTGCTTGCAACAAGGATGCTTAAAAATTGCCAGGTGGGAATTTATATCAGCTTCCTTGTCTTTCCCTTATTCTATTCAAGTCTTTGACAGAATCTCTGAGAGGTGTTCAGACAGATTTCAAAAGCTTCTTGTCCCAGTATGAAGCAATGTTCCTTATAAATCGTCTCAGAAAATGACATTTTTTTGTTGATTTAATGAATTAATGAATAAACGTACATTTATTTTTTACTAGCATGACTATAGACCATTCATTTCTGAAATGATGGTCTATAGGCCACATGCAAATGAATTCTTATGGGTGTTCACTAAAGGCTGATTCCAAAGTGGACCCCAATGATCCCTGCATCCTGAGATTCACACTCTTGCTTAGTTGTCTCTCACATTGTTCAGGGTTGGACTGTATGGACCAATAGAATATGGCAGAAATGGTGGTAGGTCACTTCTGAGAATAGGATGTAAAAGACACTATGGCTTCTGTCTCAAATGTTCAATTTCTTTCTTGGATCACACATGTTAGAGGAAGTCAGCTGCTATATAGAGGAGTCCTATAAAAAGGTCTATGTTGCAAGGAACTGAGGCCTTCTGACAGTTAATGCGGACTGAGCCCTGCTGCTATCAGCAGCATGTGTGAGATGTCTTAGAAGATGCTACTCCAGCCCCAGTCAGTTCTTCCAAAGACTGGGGCTGGAGGCCATAAACACCCTGCCAAGTTGCTCCTGGATTTCTGATGTCAGAAAATCTATGAGTTAATAAATGTTTGTTACTTTTATGCTGTTACATTTGGGGGTAGTTTCTTACACAGCATAACAATAGATAACTAATACAGGCCCCATCCCATATTCACTGAATCAAAATATCCAGAGAATAAGGCTCAGGAATCTTCACTGCTAGCAAACACCTGAAAGTAATACTTTGAATAATAAAATTGTAGAATCATACTGTAGTGGCTTGGAGTTATGTTCCCCAGAAAAACATATTCTTAATCTTAATCCATTCCTGTGGGTATGAACCCATTGTAAGTAAGACCTTTTGATGAAGTTACTTCAGATAAGATGTGGCCCAATTGAATCAGGTTGGGTCTTAAATTCTATTACTGGAGGCCTTTAGAGAAGGCCACAGAAAGAGAAAGCCACAGTGAGAAGCAAGAAGCTAGAAATCAGTGGAACCAGGAAGAGAAAGAAGACACCACAAATGCGCATTGCCATGTTATGGAAAAGCCAAGGACCAAGGATGGCCAGTAACCAGCCCCAGAAAGCTACAGTCTTCAGGGAGAAAGCATTGTCTTGCTGACATCTTGACTTTGAATTTCTTCTAGCTTCAAAACCATGAACCAATAAATTCTTGTTGTTTAAGCCAACCCATTGTACAGTATTTGTTTTAGCGGCCAGGAAACAAAAACATATGCTGTTATTAGCATTTTTAGGCTCTGAATAACTGTAGACTTCTATTCTTCCCTAATTCACTACCAAATATTCCTGGTCCTTTAATATATGAATAGCTCCAGTTTCTCCTCAAGGCTCCCCTTACAGTGCCCAAGGACTTCCTGAATTTTGTTTGTTGTAATGTTCTGCATTTCTCTATCTTTTGAGAATGTAACTATATTCAGTTGGTCTGATCTATACATTTGTGACTTAATGTGGTTTTCAGAATGACTCTTGAAGGGATAATTACAACCACTCACTCAGTATCTTTAAGTTTATCCCCCAACATAAAAAAATATATATATATACTAGCTTTACCATAATTACTTGGACGAATAGGAAATACCCAGGCTTCTTTCTCTCCAGTCTGCTTTTCCTTAACCAAAGCTTAAGACCGATCTCTCTGAGATCAAAGAAAATCTTTTCTTTTTTTCAAAGCTAGCAAGCCATTAATATCCATCTCTGTAAAGCAATCCAAATGAATATTTCAAAAATGACTTGTATAATTAGCAGAATTTCACAACAGTGTCAGCATTCATCTGAGGACTGTCTGTAGGGGAGTCAGCCGAGCCTGGGGTGTGAGCCGTGGGCAGCAGTGACTTGGTAGAGTTCCCTTCATTTCTCTGAATTGAGGCTGCTTTATTTCTGAATTGAACATGCCTTTTTCTTTATAAACTAGGAATTAATTAACAACTATAAAGAGCCACTTTGTAAAATTTTAGCATTTTGAAAATGAATATTATTGCCATTCCCGTCACCTTGAGTTTATAACTTCACCTGAGAAGTCCAAAGTACTTCTTTACTATTAATCCTTCATATCTAAGTGACTTTACTCAGGAGAGCAGAACCACTATAAGACTAAAAGAATAAGGGATCTATTATATGCCCCTTTACTTTCTTGGAAGGCACTAGGGAAGTAATGGTCCAGAAAGAGTAGTTGGAAGATCAGAGAAAACTCACTAACGGGTACTCCTAGAGCATTAGTTTGGGTGGACAGAGCAGAGCTTGCAGCCAGAGTGAGATCTCTAGGCAGAAATGATGAGAAATTCCACCAAAGGCTGTTGGTTCAGCACAGCTACTATCTCTGAGTTCCCAGTGGCCTGTGGTTGCTGAAGGGCAATGGTACCAGAAGTTTTGAAGAAAGAGAGATATGAAATGAAGAGGGAGAGAACAAGCTGGAACTTTCCAGCAGGTATGCATCTGTCATTACATCTAACCTCAAATATTCTCATAGTCACGGTTGCTGCATCACTCCTGATATATAACCTCACTGATCTTTCCTTTTGACCAACTCTAATCTAGATGACATGGGGAAGGAGATTCTGAGAAACAGTTCCCAGTGTAACCAAAATGATGTACCATCCCTTCTCTCCAAAAATCTGAACCCAACATTTTTATCATGAAATGTGTGATTTAAAATATAACATAGGAATAAGAGGACTGGCTTCAGTGTCAAGAGAAAGAATTGTCAGTGTATTTCTTTCTTACATAAGTCCAAGAGTTTAAGCTAGTCACTTTCTCTCATTGGACCTCCATTTTCTCATTTTTATAATAAGCATGGTGGGTAGGGATATAGTGAACTAAGGAACTTTAAAATAGCTTCTATATGAGATGTTCTGTTATGTCTAAGGATAGACACTCTTTTTCATTTCTTCTTAAATTCCTAAATTCTCTGGTTTGAAGAAGTCATTCATATCTAATATAACTTTCCTTATTTCTAAAATACTTGCCTTCCATTGAATTTGTACTATTCATCCCTGTGAAAATCATCTGTCTTCAGTTATATGCCCAGTAGCAAAGCTACACTGAAGCTTGTCCTATTAAATTGTGTCTTATAAGTATTATGTGATCTAGGATTAGACATGTCAAGAGTGAGGTGTGCATCAAAATATAGAGGGGTATTTACTTGGACTTCACATTGTAATCATCGGAGGACATTTTTAACAATGTTAACTCCCGAGTTCTACTAACAGAGATAATTTTGATTTAATTGATCTGGAACTCTAGCATAATTAATTTTTTAAGCTCCTCAGATCATTCTAATGTTTAGCCAGCATTGAGAAACACTGAATTAGATGCACTTATGGAACTAAAATATGACCCTTTTTACTTGTAAACAGCTATTCATTAAAACAACAACAACAACAACAACAACAAATCCTCTTCAGTCTCAAGTTTCGTGATTTTCATCTGAATAACTGGAGGTCTGGAATTCTTAGAGTATTCTTGTCAATTAGCTAGATTAATAGGTGCACATGTATCTGTTTTCTCTATTTTAATACACCTGAATAGAGTTCTTTAGCAAAAGATTTTGTACACAGAGGAATTGAAAAGTCTTAAATCAACACTATGAGTAAACCATATACAAAAATTTTAAACAGTAGCAATATAACTATTGGAGCCCTAACCCTGTCTTCTGTTAGTTTTGCTCCCGCTGTTATTTTATTTTCACCTCATTATATTTACACATTTGTGTCTCAGATCACACTATTGAGTGGGAGACTCTTACTTCTTTTGTGCCCTGTCTTTAGTACACAAAGATAAGCTGCAGAGGGTTCAATATCTATGTATTCCACTGACCTAGGCACCATTTGCTATACTTTCTCTTTAGCCTCTGGTGTCCACAAAGACAGACCTCATGCCTAGCAATATCTCATTTTATCTTAGCCAATTCTAATCAAGCTCCTTGACCTTGATGGTTATATCTTGTTTCTGGCTCCATTGGCCTTTTTGGTGTCTTACTGTTAATAACTTATGTACCCTTAGTTCAGGTTTTAATAATTCTCCTAGTTTAGTTCTCTGTATATGTGGCGAGGATGTTCATCTTGAAAACATAATTTTGAGGGGGAAGAAGCAATTTGTGGGTTGATTGGCTAGAACTTCTGTGAGTAATAACAAGCTCCTTTTTTTTCCCCTCTATTTTTCTTAGTTTTGCTTTTAAAACATTGTCTTTTGTCCTGGTTTGAGTCTTTTGCAGACCCCAGAAAATTATGTTTTTAAGCTAACCCATTCCTGTACATGTAACCTACTTATGTGTGACCTCTTGGTTAGATTCAGTTAAGGAGCGTTTTGATCAGGTCATTTTAATTAGATTGTTTTAGTTAAGGGCGTTTGATTAAATTGTGGGACTCAAGGTGGGTCCTAATCCTCTCACTGGAGTACTATACAAATGGAGGAGAGATAAGGAGAGCTGCCATTTTTCACCCTTCCGTGTGAGAGAAGACTCCAGGATCACCTATAGCTGCAGAAAGACAGAGAAACCGCTAGAGGCTGAGAGAGAGGCCAGAGGCTCAAATCATGGAACAGCTGGAAGCTGAAGAGACATATACCAGAGGAGAGGGGAGACATGAGCCTTGGTGCCTGATTGCCCACAGCTGAGTCTAGGGAGAAACTGAGCCTGGAGGCAAAAACAAAGTGAGACAAGCAGACCTGCCAATTTGCCTTACCACATGGCAGGAGTCCAGGATCTGCCAGCAGCCAGTCTTGATGAGAAAGCATCTCTCATGATGCCTTGATTTATATATTTTCAAAGCCTCAGAACTATAAGCTTTTATCTCAAATAAATTCCTATTATAAAGCCAACCTACTTCTGGTATATTGCTTGGGCAGCATTTAACAAACTAAAACATCTTCTCTCATACAGGTAGGGCAATTATAAAATATGCAAAAGCTTCTGGCATATACACTGCTGCTGATCATGTACAGAAAACCTTTTCAGCTCTTTCAAATATATTTCTATTTAACCAAATGCATTAACAGCAGTTTACCTAATTGACTTTTAAAGGTGCCTTGCAATTTTGACTTTGAATTATGAGAAGATGCCCAAATATTGTTCCTCTCCAATGTAGAACAGCTTCCCCACATCCAGTGAAGCTCAATAGGTTTTGCAATAAAAGTATCTCTACCCCCTTTTTGTGTTACACTCAGGAGCATCATCTATTTAGTACCTGTGATTCTGTTTTATCCTTCCAAATATCTGACTCTCTGCTGGACCAATAGACCAGCCCAGAATAAGAGTTTGGTGAAGTAAAACAGCAAGTAATTATAATAACTAATAATTAACAGATGCTTATTATCTACCAAGCTAGGATTCGAGAACTTTACACATATTATGTTATTTACTCTTTTAAACAACCCTAAGACATAAGTGCTATTATTATTATCTTTTTACAGTTGCAACTGAGGTTGAGGAATTGATTCAAGACACATTAGGAAATTATGTAGCTACTATGTAAACTTGGAAAGGTTGCATGCAGTGTCTAATTTCTTAATTAATTCATTACACCATTATTTGACTTATTCATCCATTCATATGTCAGTCCATCCACTCATGCATCCATCCATCCATCCATTCATACCATCTAAAAAGGATGCTCTGTCCCAGAAGTAATGTATACATTCTCCTATCTTTACCCTTCCAAATTTATTATTTTTCCTTCTCTGCTCTACTCCCTGACCTAGGAGATCAAAATATGCTAAATTTACCACCTAGGTTCTTTTGAGGAATAGTCTGCATGGGTTTAGCCAATGAAAAGTACTAGCAGAAGGTGGGATGGTAGAGGAGAGGAAGATCTTGGTGTTTCTTCCCTACACGCTCCTTACTGCAGTGCTTTGTCTCTGGAGGTAGCTGTATTCTTCAAGACATTTGCTATTGCCTAGTGGGCCACTACCCACAGAACCAATTCTCACTGATATTTGTTGGCTCCAGGACCTTTGTACTTTCTTCTGAAAATTGTTGTTTAAAAATTGAACTAGTTGCCAATATTTTAAAATTGAGAAATATGACACAAAAATTTAGGAATCTTGGCTTCTCTGGAAAAATAGAAATTCTGGCAACCTGGAATTCCTCATTACTATATGCTAGCAAGCAACTGGGGCTGATTTCAGGCCACGTTCTTTCCCTCTACTTCACACAATTTGTCACCTGCATCAAACCTGCAGGCATTTGAGATTGCCACTCCTGCCCTTGTCAGTTAATGTGGCTACCTGAATTGAAAGTTATGTAGAGCCAGAGCAACCACTGTCCTTTCCTGACACTAGGAAGGAAGGCAGGGAAGGATGAAGTTGGCAAGGAACATGCATAAAGTTCCCAACAGATGGAAAAAATAACCTTCCTTCCTGGGTTTCTCATTCCTAGTTCCTGTTCAACCAGTCCATTGTGACGATACTTTCTGTTTAGTTTCCATGCAATAACTCTGTAATTTTGTAATAAACTCCCCAGCTGATTCACTTAAGGGATTTTTCTTCATGGATAAATAGCCTTGACTGAGACAAATGTGATTAACTTTAATTTAAAAATGCTTAATGTGGTTAATAGTACAAATATAAGAATGTTCTTCCATGAACTAGAACAAATGACATCACTACTACAAATGGTAAATAATATGGTGCTATATGGGGAAAAACAACTAATGTAAACTATGGGCTATAGTTAACAGTAAGATTGTAATAGTCTTTGATCAATTGTAACAAAGGCACCATACCAATGTTAAATGAAATAATAAGGGAGTTCAAGGAGTATGGCATTTTTCTTTTTGGAGCAATGAGAATATTCTCAAATTGACTATGGTGACGAATGCACAACTCTATGATTATACCAAGAACCATTGATTGTATACTTTGAATGCATTGCATTGTGTGTGAATAAAATTGTTCTTAAAAAAAAAAGGACCTACATATACTGTCTAAAAAATGTTTGAGATGGTAAAGGCTATATATGAACATTAAGATTATGGTCAAATATATTCTCCTCCACTACTTTCCTCCCTCTCTACCCTGCGTCCCCAATACATACAACCCTTTATACTTTTCTTTGTGATAAAAAAGCAGTCAGCAAGATCCAAGCTTGGCAGGTTTAATGATTCTACTGCTGATTTTTGTAGTAGAAAAATCCTCTCTTCTGTGAATATCAGGCTAAACTACTCGCAGGAACAAAATCAGACTCCTGAGCAGAGTAATGAAAACCGTAAGGATTTCACAACTGTAAGGGTTTCAACATTGTTTAGAGAAGTGTTTGCTTCTAGTTGTTAGGAGTGGAGTGTTGGTTGTAGAGAGTACACATTTAGGACAAAGCCATGAATGCAGATAACATGTAAGATGCACAATCTTATCTGATTTTCTAAATTGTATAAACAAAATCCCAAAATTTAAACATTTAAAAATATTCCTACCACAGATGAATATTCTTTTCTGAATAGTGGAAATTTGCTAGATTATTTATTGCAATATTTCAAAGCTCAACACTAAATAGAGTCTTAATTGCATATTATCCAGGCTATGTAGATTTGGGTTAATTTTCTCATCAACTTGTACCTCCTATTTATTTCTTGCTAAGTGAATGGAATATTGATCTTCTTTACAAGGCTATGGCATGGATTTGTTGTTTGTAAAGAAAAAAATCTGGAGAATGATATTTTTCTGAGTTGACATACAATTATTGCAAACAAGATTATTAATATTTTTGTATTTAATACTTCTCTGAAATAATCTATTTTAAGATCCTTACCAATATGCCCAATTTTAATATTTTCTTTATGGGAAAAATAGAGCATGACAGGGATTAGGGAGAATAAAAATGGCATCACTTTTAGCTTTACTGTTATTTGATTCTTTCCAAAGCCTATAGAATTTGGGTGTTTATTCTAAATTCCCATAATCCCTAAAATCCAATTGTATTTTATATTTTTCTTTATGAGAGATCTTTCCTAATCTAGCAGATTTTAATGAAATCTGCATCAAGGAGCAGACTTGAATATTGATTTGTTTTGATTAATGTATGCTCCCCACTACAACCTCTCCTGGCTTTTCATTTCATGGTAAACATTTGCTAATGATAATGACTCCTGTCTAACATTTGAAATCTCAGAGCTGATTTGTAAAGGAAGGAAGATGAGTGACATGCCAAGTGAGCCTGAGAAGGCTAAATAATTTGCTATAAATATGGTAAAGAAAAAACTTTCCTTTCTTCTTAGCTTCCTCTCATTTCTTTAGATCAGAGGAAATATGTGAACAGCACCAAGTAATGGAATTAAGTTGATGACTGGAGTCCCAGCAGAAGAACTGTATGAAATAAACCATATGACTGAAGACCTTTAAAATGCTAGTAAAATTGACATGGTTGTCTAGTGATCACTTATGAATGTCTCTTCATTCCATTTGCCTATTATTATTATTATTATCATCATCATCATCATCATTTACCTATTAGTGTAATTTCTCAGTTGAAGAAAATTAATGTCAGAAACCAGAATGCCTTGCTTAATTTGTACCCAAGCCAGTGCCAGTCAATACTTGCAGAATTCCCAGTGCCCTGTCAATGCACTTCAACCTTTCCTTGTTGAGTCTTTTTTAATTGACTCCACTGAAGCAAATCCAATTTCTGCTCTCAGTCCTTGTACACATATGTGAAGACTGCTAAATTTAAACTATTTCTGCTCAATTTTGTTCTGTCAACTCTTGACACACCAGACAGAATGAGATCACCTGAATATGCTTTATATCTTATTTTAAGACCATTTAATTGGAATGATTTTGTGTCATTGTTTCAGGATGGTATTAAAGTTATAACTTGTGGTGAAAAACAAATACATTATTCGACTCCATCATCCAATCTCTCTGAAAACACCTTCTTTGCTCTCTGTCTGATTTGATTTATATATGAGATGTAAGTATCAATAACTTGTTTTTGATGGGTGCAATACTGCCAGGAAAATGGATATAGATGAACATTAGGCTATAAAGAGGGGTATGAAGTATAATTCAGATGGGCTTCATGACATTTGTCTCTCATATGACACACATTCTTTTCATTTCCAATTTCCCTGGAACAAGCAGTAAGAATGGTTTCCAATTGGTCCCACCTCATAAAAATAGACCCATGTTTAATTCTTCAGGACCTAGAGTTATCCTTTGGATTTTGTCAACCAATCATCCAAGGAAACGTTTCATAACAGGTAATAGAAATCTTCTAGTTATTGGGATGACTAATATATTACTGTAACCTTGCCTTTAATGGTTGCATAAACTATTACAGAAAGATAAATATGATAATAGTGAGATAGCCTGGCACCCCATCTCCTTTTTATTAAATTGTGGCATTTTTTTAGCAGTGTTACTGCAATTTGCAAATGTAACATTTTTAATAGGAGGAGAGCTTATTACACAGCCTGATTTTTTTCTTAAAGAAACCATATTTGTCAGAGCCTGAAGCCTCATTTAGTTGTAACTGAGGATTGTACATGAAAGATGCTAATTTTATTTCTGTTTATAGTTGATGATAGAGCATAGGTGTTCCAATTAAAATCCTATTCTGGCTTCTTTGATTAAAAGTGGTATTATAAATGATACATCATCTACGCACATTGGAGAAAGTTAACTGTCTAAATTTCAGATACTTGGACATTATCTCATAGAACCTATTGATCATGTCATGTCAAGCCTGTTATGTATAAACTAATTGTCCTTATAGAATTAGGATTATACTCTTCTCTCCCAGAAAAATAGCCAGAGGACAGACAGAAATGGCATGAAAAAAATATTCTAGGGTTTAGGACACCAGGAGGGAAGCCTGGACACCAGTCAGAAGTAAGAGGGACAAAGGAAAAGAATTGTGACAGCAAAACTGGAAGTTAAAAGTCACAGCTGCAACTGCCAGCATCCTTCCCCACCCTATAGACACTTTTGAATTCTCAGACCTTGGGGTCGGTGGCTACAGACAAAAGGGTCCTAGGGATCCACCTCCCCAGGAAAGCAGAGAGAGAGGAACATAACCTAAGGCTGACTCACATTTGACCCATAAATCTGGTCTGCTGTATCCCATGAGCCCTTCCAGGATGGGTGGGGTTGCACCATCATTTGCCTTGGGAGCTAGCAAGGGACAAAAGAGATCCAACCCTCTCAATCTCCCTCTCTACTGACTGGGACTGGTTGTTGAGGATGCAGAAGGGAGTGGAATTATTTCCTACCCAGGAAAAGGAACGGGGCTGTCAGCAAAGGTTGGAGAATGGCCTCTGAGAAAGTTTGAATTACGAGGATCTCAGTTTCCAGTTAGGATCCTCTATCACATTGATCCAGTCCATGTTGCAGGAACACACTCTGACCAGCCTTTGAACTGAGAGGGCTGCCAAAAAAGCACCATTTTCTGGTGGACCAAGGAAATGCTTATGAGGAAATTAAAAGTAGATAAGATAGGATTTTTCTTGCCTTTACAAGCCTCCCTTCCCAAGGCCCTAGGAAGTATGCCTGCAACCTATTACTGGGTCCAGGGTCCAGATTTGAGCAACTAACAGGGACAATCCTAAAGACCCAGAACAGGGTGAACCAAGAATCAAAGAATAGCAGTAACACACAACCTCCCATCTTTAAATCCCTACAGAAGAGAGAGAAATTGAGCATCTCAGTAAGTGCACCATCCTCATCAGATGCCTAGACATAAGCAAAGAATTACAAACTATACTAAGAAAATGGAAGAAATGGCAGAGAAAAAGGAAAATATCAAAGCTCCAGAGAGACACAGAATTTGAGACAATCAATGAGATGCACACAAATTTCCAAAATAAAACGAGTTGAAAGACAACATGTCTAAAGAGATAAAGAACATCAGGAAGATACTTAACGAGCACAAAGAAGAATTTGAAAACCTGAATAGAAAAGTAACAGAGATTATGAGAATGAAAGACATTATAGGTGAGATAAACACATTAGAGGCATATAACAGCGGACATAAAACGATAGAAGAAAGAATAAGTGATACAGAAAACAGAACAGCTGAAATAAAAGAAGGAAAAAAACAGAGAGAAAAAGGAAAGGAAAAAATTGAGCAGGAGCTCAGGGAGTTGAATGATAACACAATATGAAAAAAACATACATGTCATAGGAGTTCCAGAAAGAGAAGAGGGGCAGAAAGAGTATTTGAGGAAATAATAGCTGAAAATTTCCCAACTCTCAAGAAATAAATGAACTTACAGTTCCAAGAAGTGCAGCATACACCAATCAGAATAAATGCAAATAGCCCTACTCTAAGACACATGCTACTTAGAATGTCAAACGTCAAAGATAAAGAAAAATTCTGAGAGCAGCAAGGGAGAAGCAAACCATCACATACAAAGGACTCCTAGTAAGATTTAATGTGGATTTCTCATCAGAAACCATGGAGGTGAGAAGACAGTGGTATGATAAAATTAAAATATTGAAAGAGAAAAACTGCCAGCTGAGAATTCTTTATCCACCTAACTTGTCCTTCAAATATGAAAGTGAATTTAAAATGTTCACAAACAAACAGAAACTAAGAGAGTTCTTAAAAAAGAATCAAACTTTGCAGGAAATGTTAAAGGAAGACTTAGAGCATGAAAGAAAAAGACAGGAGAGAGAGGCTTGGAGGAGAGTATAGAAGAAAGATTAGTAGAAAGGATAACCAAAAGAGTAAAAAGAGAGACAAAAATAAGATAGAACACATGAAAACCAAAGAATAAAATGGTGGAAGTAAATAATGCATTTACACTAATATCATTGAACTTGAATGGATTCAACTCCCCAACCAAAAGATATAGGCTGACAGAATGGATTAAAAAAATAAATGAGTGATCCATATGCTGCCTATAAGAGACTAACAGTAGTCCTAGGGATACAAACCTGCTGAAAGTGAAAGGTTGGAAAAAGATACTCCATGTAAACAGTAACCAAAAATGAACAAGCATAGCTATAATAATATCAGACAAGACAAACTTTAAATGTAAAAAAGTTAGAAGAGATACAGAAGGCCATTAAATATTAATGAGAGGAACAATCCACCAGGAAGAAATAGCAGTCATAAATATCTATGCACCTAACCAGGGTCCCCCAAAATACATGAGGCAAACTCTGGTAAAACTGAAGGGAGAAATAGAGATCTCTACAATTATAGTTGGAGACTTCAACACACCACTCACATCATTAGATAGAACAACTAAACAGAAGATCAACAAGGAAAGAGACAACCTGAACAATATGATAAATCAGCTGGACCTAACAGACATGTACAAAATGTTGCACCCAAACTCAGTGGTTTATACATACTTTTCAAGTGCTCATGGATCTTTCTCCAGGGTAAACCACATGTTAGATCACAATGCAGGTCTTAATAAATATAAAAAGATTGAAATTATAAAAATACTTTCTCAGATCATAATGGAATGAAACCAGAAATCAATAATAGATGGGGAAGATTAAATTCACAAATGTGTGGAAGCTGAACAACACACTCCTAAATAATAAGTGGGTCAAAGAAGAAATTGTAAGTGAAATTAGTAAATATATTGAGACGAATGAAAATGAGAACACAGCTTATCAAAACTTATGGGAACAACAAAGTCAGTACTGAGAGGGAAATTTATAGCCCCAAATACCTATATTTAAAAAGAAGAAAGAGCTAAAACAAAAATCTAACTGAACAACTGGACAAACTAGAAAAAGATGCCAAACCATTCCCCAAGCAAGAAGAAGGAAAGAAATAATAAAGATTAGAGCAGAAATAAATGAAATTGGGAACCAAAAAAAGAGAAAATCAACAAAACAAAAAACTGGTTCTTTGAGAAGATCAATAAAATTGACAAACCTTTAGCTAGAATAACAACAAAAACAACAAAAACAGAGAGAAGATGCAAATAAATAAAATCAGAAATGAAAGGTATAAAGTTACAACCCCACAGAAATAAAAAGGATTGTAAGAGGATATTATGAGAAACTGTATGCCAACAAAATAGACAACCTAGTTGAAATGGACAAATTCCTAGAAATATGCAAACAACCTACAAGGAAGCATCAAGAAATACAATAATTTAACAAACCAATCACATTTAAAGAGAATGAATCAGTTATCAAAAATCTCCCAACAAAGAAATATTCAGGACTAGATGGCTTCCAGGTGAATTAACACAAATCAGAAAATCAATTAATGTAATACACCACATTAACAAATTGAAGGAAAAAAACAAATGATCATCTTGATCAATGCAGAAAAGACATTCAACAAAATCCAGCATCCTTTTTTGATATAAATACTTCAAAAGATAGGAATAGAAGGAAAATTCCTCAATATGATAAAAGGCATATATGAAAAACCCACAACCAACATCGTACTCAATGGGGAAAGATTAAAAACTTTCCCTCTGAGACTGGGAATAAGACAAGGATGCCCACTGTCACCATTGTTATTCAAAATTGTGCTAGAATTTTTAGATAGAGCAATTGGACAAGAAAAAAAAATAAAAAGCATCTAAATAGGAAAAGTGGAAGTAAAACTCTCACTATTTGCAGATGACATGATCCTGTATTTAGAAAATTCTGAAATGTCTATGACAAAGCTACTTGAGCTAATAAACGAGTTCAGCAAAGTGCCAGGATAAAAGAGCAACACAGAAAAATAAGTAATGTTTCTCTATACTAGTATTGAACAATCTGATGAGGAAATCAGGAAAAAAATTCCATTTACAATAGCAACAAAAATACTCAAATACCTAGGAATCAATTTAACCAAAGAAGTACAGGACCTATATGCAGAAATCAACAAAATGATGCTAAAAGAAATCAAAGAAGACCTAAACAAATGGAAAGACATTCTGTGTTTATGGATTGGAAGACTAAATATAGTGAAGATGTTAATCCTACACAAACTGATTTACAGATTCAATACAATACCAATCAAAATTCCAACAGCTTACTTTACAGAAATAGAAGAGGGAATTACCAAATTCATTTGGAAGGGAAAGTACACCTGAATAGACAAAAGCATTCTAAAAAAAGAAGAGCAATGTGCCTGACCTTGAAACAGATTACACAGCTAAAGTCATCAAAACAACATGGTATTGGCATAAAGAAAGACACATTGATCAGTGTAATGGAATTGAGAGTCAAAAAATAAACCCTCACCTCTATGGCCAACTGGTTTTTGGCAAGCCTGCCAAAGCCATTTTAACGGGACAGAACAGATTCTTCAACAAATAGTGCTGGGAGACTGGATATCTATAACCTAAAGATATCTGGATATCTATAACCTCTCTCACTTCCTATACAAGAATCAACTCAAAATGGATCAAAGACCTAAAAAAAACTACTAGAAGAAAATGTAGGGATACATCTTAAAGACCTCGTGGTAGGTGGTGGCTCCTTGGACCTTACACCCAAAGCATGAGCAACAACAACAAAAAATAGATATATGGGACCTCCTCAAAATTAAACACTTTTGATCCTCACAGGACTTCATCAAAAGGGTGAAAAGGAAGCTGACTCAGTAGGAGAAAATATTTGGAAATCATATAGCTGATAAGTGTTAACAGCCATGACATATAAAGAGATGGTCCAACTCAACAATAAAACAACAAACTATTTGATTAAAAAATGGGCAAAAGACTTGAATAGACATTTTTCCAAAGAAGAAATACAAATGGCAAAAAAAAAAAAAAAGAAGACTTGAAAAAGTGTTCAACATCACTAGCAATTAGGGAAATGCAAATCAAAGCTATGAGATATCATTTCATACCTATTGGACTGGCCACTAATAAAAAGAGAATTACCAGTGCTGGAGAGAATGTGGAGAGATAGGAATACTTATTCACTGTTAGTGGAAATGTAGATGGTACAGCCACTGTGGAGAACTGTTTGGCAGTTGAATATAGATTTGCCACGTGACCCAGCAATATCACTGCTGCGTATATACCCAGAAGAACTGAGAGCAGCAACACGAACAGACATTTGCACACCGATGTTCATAGTGGTGTTATTCACAATTGCCAAAAGTTGGAAACAATCCAGGTGTGCATCAACTGATGAATGGATAAATAAACTGTGGTCTATTCACATGTTGGAATATTATGCAACGGTAAGAAGAAATGAAGTAGTGAAGCATATGACAGCACCTATGAACCTGGAGGACATTATATTGAGTGAAGCAAGCCAGACACAAAAGGGCAAATACAGTATGATTGTTCTGCTATGAACTAAACATATTGTGTAATGTCATGGATTTAATAACTTTAATATGGGTCAACAGAAAATAGAAGGAGGTTAAAGAATGGAAAGTTGAGGGTTAACATGTGCAGAATTGTTAAAAAGGATGTGTGATAATCTTTGGAAATCAATAGAAAAGGTCAAAGACCTACACAATATTTATAACTAGCTTAACGATTATGTGGGTATGAAAGTGGTTTAAAGGGTAAGTGTAAAGTCATGTATGTTACTAAAAGGAAAGCTAAAAAATGTAACATGGGACTGTATAGCATAGTAAAACCACATGTGAAATACAAATATGGGTAAAATTGCATATATAAGTATATTTTTTCTTTGAAACTGAAAAAAATGTATGTTTTTTGTTTTGTTTTGTTTTTTTTTGATCCCCAGCAAGCTTTTTATTCAGGATTTTTTTATAGTCAAAGTCAGGGTGTAGGTGCAAGGGAGCAGGCAGGTATAGGGGTTGTAAATCACATCATAAGAATTCCAAGCTGAAAATGGGGAAGCAAGATTACAGAAGCATTAAGTGATATACATAGGAGATAGGGTGGGAGATAAGGGAGAGGAGATAAGCAGGGAAGTTCCTGTTTATGGCAGGAACTGATAAGGTGAATTCTATGTGGGCAGAGAAACAGGCCTCCAAGCTAAATCTTAGATGTAAAGATTAGAGGGTTTCCACATCTCCCCCCTTTCTGTTTAAATAAGAAGAAAAAGAAGAGGGAAAAGTATCCTGACACAATCCTTTATAAAAACTGCCCCCTTCCCCATAGTTAAAATTTTGATAGTAATAGCAAGGCCAGGTTGCTGTCTGCTATCTGGGTTCTGAACTGGGCTGTGCATGGGAAACAAAATAGCCATGGTGGCAGGAGACCTCCCTTGGGAGGGGTGAGGGTCAGTGTCCTACCTCTGTAGGCCCTCAAATTCTCTCCTGATGGCCCCTCTGTGCCTGTCTTAGGTTGTTCCTTCCCTGAGGAATCTTATCTATCATTGGCTACCAGTCATCCAGGGCCAAGCAGGGTGAAGTTGACGGTTTATGACTTCATGGTCTCCACACCCAGCACCAGCCTTGGGACTTCCTTGCCCATAGGTCAAGCTGTGGTCACTGGTTTCAGGAAACCCAGGTTTCTGAGAAAGCCCAGCACAAGGCATTGGGCAGGAGACAAGACAGTTCAACACTATCTCTTAGAAGGCCTACTCAACCTAGGGATGCCAGACTCGTGGCACAAGGCAACCCTATTAGTGGGACGTGTACAGGACACCTCCAGTTTACCATAGGAACAAAGGGAAGTGGGGAAACTAGTAAAAACTGTGTGCAGGAACAAAAAGGGGTCATGGAGTCAGGCAAAGAGGTAGGCAGGTGAGAAGGAGGGAAAGGAGATCTTGGGGTGAAAAATTAATTCAAAGGTGTTTTAACCAAAGGGCCCCCAAGTTTTCACACCCCCACACTTTAGTTTTTTTGTTCTTGATTTCCAGATGTGGTAGGTGAGAGAGATGAAGCAGCGGCCAGGGTGATGATTTTCTGTTCAGCATGATGAGCTCAAGAAAGGGCCTGGCAGATTAACCGTGTCCAGGAGTACCTTTGTTCCTCCATCGTTATCTTCTCCGTCTGTGGTATTGGGTTGAATGGGTGATCTTTCCAGCTCGTGGTACAGCTTCATATTCTTTGTTGGCAGCCACTTGGGATGATGAGTTATCCAGATAAATTTTGCCCCATTGACACGTCCGGGTCACCACTTGCAGGAATCCATCCTGCAAAGTCTTGCGGGGGTCTGTCCAGCATAGCCCGCGACGGCGCAATGAAATTACTCCAACACGGAGGTTGAGAGAGATGGGGGAGAACAGCTGAAGAAACTGTGCTCAAAATGTATGTTAATACTATACGGTGTTAATATCAGACAAAAAATTATGCTAAGTGAAATAAACCAGACACAAAGTACTACATATTGTATGATCTCACTTATATAAAATGTAAATATAAATCAATTTATAAAGATAAAATTAGATTAGTGGTTATAGGGCTGTGGAAGGACTGCTAAAAGATGTGGAGGTTTTTTTTTGAATAATAAAATTGTTCTAAATTTTTTTGTGGTGATGAAAACATAACACTGTGATTATACCAAAAGCCATTAATTATAAACTTTGGATAGATCATATGGTATATGAATATATCTCAATAAAACTGATTAATAAATAAATGATTGTGCAAGAATAGCCAGAAATAGCAGCTATGGACAGCAAGGGAAGCATAGAGAGAATGAAAGGTGAAGAATTTTCTTGTTTGTTTTTTGTTTATTAGTATTATTATTGAAATAATGAAAATGCTGTAATAATGCTTGAAGTGATGAATGCACAACTGTATGATTATACAAAAAAATACTAAAAAAGAATTAAAAATAAAAAGACTATCCCCCTGAAAAACTGGGCATTGAGTCAAGACTCAATTTTTAATTCAAGTTAAACTAAGTAAAAAAATATTACATGCTGTTCATTTTCTCAAGATGTCCTTGGAAGGACTATAGAATTTATAATTGTTCTGTTCTAGCTTTTGGAAAAGCTGAACATGCACCATCATATACATGTTCTACATACTCTAGTTAGTAAATACATGATTGGCAAACAGACAGACAGACAAACTGAAAGAGCATTCTTTTGACCAAACTCAGAGATGTGGGTTATTTTATATTACCATTTCTACATTTTCTTCTTCAGCTCACCAGTGGCTTCTAGGAAGCTACAAACTCTAGAATAGGATCTGTGGTCCACAAGAGCACTTTGTGTGAACAAAGAGCCCCATTTGGTGGTAGAATTATTAAACTGAAAACCAACTTCAGGAGAATTGTCAATTAATGATTAATGTCAGTTAAGCAACTTTGTTGATGAAAAATTTTTAAATACTTTAGAAGAAATTTTTTTTCTACTGCTCTCCTTTTTAAGCTGTGTAACTATAAACAAGGGAAACCATAAGCAGAGATTAATATGTGCATAACTTTTGTTCTTACAAAAAGCAGTTACTGCTATGGGCAGGAACATTCTAGAATAGGATACTTTTAATGGGTATTCAGGTAGATTCCCTCTATTATTAGGCTAAAATTCAACTGTCTATTGAACAGGATCAGTTGCAACAGCTAGGAGGTGAATTTGTGTCTCCCTAGGAGAAGACAAGAAAAAGTAGAAGTGTACATAAATCAGTAAAGAAGATCTGACAGCAAGGGCATCATTTGTAAAATTCTTTCCTAGTTCAATGAAACTTTCAACTTGTTAACTCTTCTTATTAAAATTTTTTCTAAATTAACCCCTCCCCCAATGGCAGCTAGACTTGCCAAGATCTGAGCATACATGAATACTTTCCTTCCCTATATTCTCAGATATTGTGACAGTGTAAAATTTATTGTGAATCCCAGAAAAGATCAAGTTCTTAAAACTAATCAATTCCTGTAGGTGTGAAACCTGTTGATTGCATTAGACCCAGTTAAGGGATTTTTGATTAGATCACTTTTTTTTAAAGTACCAGTGGCTAGGGATTGAACCTGGGACTTCCCATGTGGGAGTCTGGCTCTCAACTGCTTGAGCAACATACAGTCCCTGATTAAATCACTTTTTATTAGATCACTTTAGGGCCTTTAATTGGACTACGTCAGTGAGGCATGACCCAGGTGGTAGGAGCCCAGGATCCGACCAGCAGCCCACCTTTGGTGAGACAGTATCTCTGATGATGCCTTAATTTTGACATTTTCACAGCCTCGGAACTGAAAGCTTTTACCCTAATAGATCTCCATTGTAAAAGCCAGCACATTACTGGTATTTTTCCATTGGCAGTCTTTGACAAACTAAAACAGATACTCCATGCAAATGGATAACACTAGAGTGATGAATCTAGTTCTGCCAGACTGGATGACTAATGTAGACAAAAGGAATATCCCTCCACAAAGTCTTAGAAATTTTACTTAATATAATATTAATATAAAAAGAAGTGGAGGGAAGGAGAGGTTATTCATATTTCTCAAGCGTCTATAATGTGACAGAGACACTATGTTAGGAGATTTAAATATGTGGCTTCATTTCATTATCAGCAGAATTACATGAGTTAAGTTGTATTAGTCCATTTTTCAGGTGAGGAAAATAAAGTTCAGAGAGGTTAAATAATTTTCTCTAGGCAATACAGTGCATGTTCAAAATACATCTGACTCTAGTCACATGTATAGTGAGCATGATTTTTTTCCATTATAATATGCCATCTTGAAATTTACAGATATATGTGTTTTTCAAATTTGTGGTATTAGGAAAATGCAAGCTGGCACCTTTTATGAAAATATGAAATAATCTGCTTTATCAGACCAGTGTGAACACTCATTCTACTGGACATGCCTACACTGTACTCATTTCCTTCATTTGCTGTAGAGCTCAGGGTCTTTCTCATTTGAGTACTATGCTTTGGATGCATTTGCATTAATATTCACTAATGTTTTTCCCCCTCTTTCTGTCTTTTTTGTTTACCTACTTTTTGGCTCTTGATACCAACCCCTATAGAACAGTAAAAAATAATAGTATAAAATAAGGTCATTTAATGCTGGGACAAGAAGGTATGAGGATTGAAATCAATAACCTCATTAATGATTTGATTTTGTCTGTAGATTTCCATTTCTGGCAATTTGCAATTTACAGTTGGATACCTTTGGGGTCCACCACCATATATACCATTTATATGTTTTGAAATTCTGCCTATGTACTTATGTTTATAAGCTTCAAAGTTTTTTTCTGCAAGACTAACAGTAGCTTTTCTTAGTCCCCAAGGTTCAGTTAAAATTGAAATGGAACTTTTCTCAAAATACTTTTTTCCTGTCATATAAAGGAAATCAACAATGGTTGCATAAGGATTTCTCAAATTCCAGATTGAATTTGCTGTCACCCTCATAAAAGACCTTAGATAACTGGTACCTGACCTACTTGCACTTATGAGCAGTCAGAGAAGCACCATTATAAATTTATTAGTGAGGCTGCGTCACTGCTGGATTTCTCTTGCTGAAACTTCAGCTAGATAAATATTTTCTGTTATTCAAGGATTTGAGCAATCACCATTAGACTGAGAAAGATATGTGTTACACAAAATAAAGTGTAGATATGGTATATAAGTAGCTATATGACTTTTAATATCAGTAATTATGGCAAAGTTAGAAGGGTTTAATGTCAATACTATTTAGGTGCTAAGTGCTTTAGCAGTTCTGGAACCTTGATAGAGGTTTCATGTGATTGCTGAGGCTCTCAAAGGCCAAATTAGGTTCTACTTAATTGCAAATCTTTCTATTCTGTTGCCTCATTAATTTCATGATTAACAGTGAAATAGACTATCTGAAAATAGACTTTTAAAAAGTCAGTGTCTACCAAAGAGATTAGAGATTAGAGATAGAGAAAGAGAGAGAGAGAGAGAGAGAGAGAGAGATAGAATAGAGACTTCCCTTTTTTTCTTCCTCCTTCCCTGATTTTTCTAGCAATAAGAAGGAAGAGAAGGAGGAGAAGGAGGAGGAGAATTTTTTCAGTCTCCATAATTTGTGAGTACACAATTATCCAGAAATTGCAAAATTGTATAACACTAGACATCAGTCATTTTTAAAAAAATTGTTACATAAATTCTTTACTCAAGTCTTCGGTTGAGTGATTAAAAGAGGGATTTTATTTTTCTCCTTCTAGAGAGTATTTCAGAATCCAACCAGAAAAAAATGTGAACACCTGTCTTTCTTGAGCTTTCTAAATTATTTTCTAGATATGAAGTGATCCATTTGCACATATTGTGAGATACTGACCTTAATTCACAATTAGGACCAAGGGAGAAAAGGAAAGCACAATGAGGTAGCGGCCCATTATTTATCAAGCTCTGTAATCAGAGGAAATCATAGAGACTGAGGACAGAGAAGAAAGACATTTTTAGTAAATAGGAGGAGTGCATTGGTGTGGCACAGTAATTGAACTAACTATTGCTTTTTTGACATAGCATATGGGTACAAAATAGTTTTGTGTTCAATTAGTAACAATAATTCCAGAGTAGAAAGAAAATTCAGGTTATTGTGTTCCAATCAATGGATAAATACCTGTCAGAGTAGCCTTATGATTTCTGGGTGAAATCTTCCTGCTACAAGGAAATCTTAACAAAATTAGACACCTTTTGTTTTCAGATGGCTTTAATTGTTAGAAAGTTTTACTTATATTGAGCTTAACTTTTGCCATTCTGTAATTTTGCCCATTGCTTGTTGGCTGAAGATACACAGAACAAATCTAGTTGTGGTGCTCCAGTATCTAAAGACATATGGGATTCCTCTAAAGTTGTGCCTGAGTTCAATACTGTGGGTGCCACTGGGGATAATTTGTAATATATCATGATACTGACAAGCTAGAAATAAATTTAGTAGTTAATCTATAGGCTATTTCACATTTCTGCTTTCAGATGTTTTTGAGGTCGATGGCATCTAAGTGTCCTGGCAATTTTCTGTTTTCCAAAACTGGAGACACAACTTAACTGCTTTATAGTGTAGATATTAAATATTTATATTTGAGGACATTTTAAAATATGTTGTATTTTAGGAACATAGAATAACCTTTTTCTAGTGATTCACTTGTCATGTTTATACTGATGTTTGTAAATAAAATCAAAGTTTCAATAGCCACTATGCCTCTAAAGTTTATTGTCTTTTAATTAGACTCAAGCAATTAATTCTAAAAGTTTCCTTCTATTTTTTCTGGAAGCATTGCTCTTCTTCAGCAAAACCTTTATATTTTTCCCATTCTATTTTTTAGCATATAATTAAAACTTATCCTTTGCTTCATCCTGAAATTAATTGCCCTTCTTTTTAGCACATATTGTTTCAATATGACTCTTTGGGGATTTATGGCTTTTTAATATATGTGTGCTTATAGATATGTAATGTTAGAACAAACTGTTTGCTTAAATTCCAAGCTGCTGATTTACATGACTAGCAAATTAGAAATAATTAAGTATTCTTCCAGATAAACTTATATTTTAAGGTATTTGAATGTAAAGATGAAACCTGAAACAAGTAGAAATAATTAGCATTGGAATGCCTTCTGTTTTTTTACTTAATTTAATAATATTCAAAGTATTATTTTAAATGATTGATTTAACATGCTGGGATATTGTAAACAGTTCCAAATAGTTTTTCTGAACTTATTGTTTGTCTTTAAATTTATATGTAGTTGTACTAGAGGCCCCTACTATCTTCTTATAGTAGGTTTGATTTCCAGCAAAAAATGAAGAAATGCCCAAACTGATACTGCATTGAGAAAGCCAACTGATCCTGCCACAGCCCTCCTTGCTTTCTCAATAATACCTATCCTTTTTTGGGAATCAAAATATATGAATAAAATGGAAAGTAACTTCTAAAAACAAATTAAGAACTCTACATTTTAAATATATCTAATGAAAGGCAATTCAACAAAATTCCCTGAACATTGTTCTACATGTTAAGGGACTAATCTTTCTGAAAATGAAATTCTATAAATTATCCCTAAAAATTAAAAACAATGATAATTCCTTCATTTATTATAAGTAATCTTGAGGTTTATTTCAAAACACAGCTTTGATTATGTGGTGAAAACAAAATTGTCTAAGCTGATATTTTTTTCATTGAAACTTTACAGAAGTAAATTTCCATGTGTTAGGCAAAATGTATGAATTTTAATTTATTTTGACTGCCTTTTCAAGTACCTCTGGGTTGATACATTTTGTGTGTTAGAACATCAAGGCAGAACTATAAATGTCAGCCTTTGTGTACTGTCTGATGGCTAATTTATGTACCTGAATTTTCTGGTGGATTATGGCCAAAGGACGATAAGTAAACTGCAAGAATTCCATTATACTGTTAAGGAATAGAATGGTGCTAGTGGGAGCAATCTGTTTTCTGTTCTCCATACTAATGCTGCAATAAATATAGAAATCAAGGATTTTAATAAATAATCTTTCTTTTTTATTTTTTTTAAAGTAAGTTTTCATTAAAGTTGAATTTTTACTCTTTGGCTCTCTCATTGTGAATTTATATTTCAGTAACTGAATTATTAGTATGATGAAAATGTAACTATTAGTAAAAGCACATGAAATACAAAAATATGAAGGACAGTGACAATTTAATTTCTCCTTTCAGTGAATTGAGAACAAAAGGAAATGAGTGTACAATTATTGGGCTATAAGCACCACATAGAAAAGTCTGACAAACTCTGACATTGTATCCTGAAGATGGAGTTGGGAGTTTGGCTAGAGGCTAACACCCTTCCAGGGAGAAATATAAAGAATCAAAGTCAAACATGATTTTCCCTCGAAATATTTATACATTAACTAAAAGTTGGACAGGGCCAAACACTCATTTTCTCAAAAAATATTTAGGGAACATTTATTATGGGTCCAGTTCCAAAGCCATTTGCCTACCTTATCAGACACGCAAAAGTAAAACTACTTTTTTCCTTCACTCACAATAATTAAATAAAATAAAAAGAGTAAGTAAACTCCACTCTTCAGTTATCAGGCCAATAGTTATTAAAACATCTGAAACACACAATTCTCAGCAAAGGCAGATAAAAACTACATCCTTGCACACTTTTAGTAGAACTGTAGATCAATATACTGTTTTGGAAAGGCATCAGGAACCTTGGTTTCTGATGGGTTAATATTATTTTGAAAAATGTCTTAGGATTTTTGAGCAGGTAGCTTCTTGGATTGCTATCACTTGGAATGAGGAGAATAGGCCACTTAGCAGCGAATTTGTTGTAAACAATGGGTCTATATATTGTCCTGTAATCTACACAGTAATAGATCCCCAGGTTAATTTGGAGACTGAGAAGTAACTCAAGCAAATTTATACCTGCAATAACATGAAGAGAAGAAACCTCTGTGATGTCGTAATGGTTGCTGAAGACTGTGTAAAATACAGATCTGAGCAATAAGTGAATATTGGTGAATCAATAATTTATGCTGAAAAATATCAAAATACAAAAATTTTTTCAATAGAACAGCTATTTATATACTCCTGCAAAGTTTGCCATAAAATTGAATTTTTCTAAAGTGAATTACATTTCCTATACAATGGCTTTCATTACAAAATTTGAAATGGCTACAGTATAACGATTTATATATATCATCTCATGACATGACATTTTTACAATAAAGAAGGAGGCATATTTATTTATAGTAAGGTTAATAATTGTGTTAATTATTTCTTTCAAAGGCCCCTGTAAAAAATCCTTACACAAGTGATAGGATTTCCTCACATAAATTAGACAAAGGTAAAGAAAAATCCTTTAAAAATGTATATGACAGGCACAAATTCTTTCCATTAAATTTCCACAGGCCGTTCCACCAACTAATGGCAGAAACACCATGTATTCCAAAGGAGGTAATACATATCACAATCTACAAACCCGAGATTTTCCCAGGGCTTTGCAAAACACGCAGGACACAAAGGAAAATGTGTGCCCCAACCTCCCTGTGCTCTTATTATGACACATCCACAGAGTTTAATCCTGGCCTCTCTGGGTTTAGGGCATAGGCATACCTGGCCAAAGGCACAAATGAGGTGACCATAGTCTCCTCTTGGGAAGGAGAATACAAGTTGCTAACACTTAGGAAACATCCTGCCAGAAAAGGGGGGAGACTTGGAATTCTGTAGTTTTCTACAGTTTCATAAACCTGGTTAGAGTCCTAGCAGGGCAAAAAACCTTGCAAACATGTTGAGCAAATGAAGATCAAAACTGGAATAACTTGGACGAGTGAATTGGATGATGAAACTGCTCTGATTGTGCGTAACAAATTGGAAACATTGGGTACTAGTTTTATTGGAACAAACCGGGAACCCTCAACAGTTTATCTGGTCTAGAGACTCACAGTAAGATCTTGTTTGCAAAAGAAAAAGGGGTGTATTTAAGGTGAAGGCATCTGGGAACCTTACAGTTCCAGAGACATTACGGTGGGTCTGTTGGAAGGAGATGACCTACACGACTTAACTCTTTTATTCTTAAAAAGAAGCTACCTGGACTGTCTTCCTCCATGTCAACAGACCCAGGAAATAAACTCCCCACCAACAACCCCATGACTGGTGAGGAAGGCCACATGAAAAAGGGCCACTTCTGAGACTGAAGATGGAATTGGGTAGCCCTGTTCAGACATGACCCAAGAATGCAGGTGAGTGGGGATGCTCCCTCATCTTCTGGAGCACCGTCTGGTCTCAGGATCTCAGATTATAACAATTAGTGAGGGAATCACATAAGATAGAATGTTTAAATATCCAGCCTCACCTTTAAGGCACTTACCAATTTTTGCATTTATGAGTTGGTTGCAATGTATGTAATTGCAGGGACTTAGAGTATTAGGAAAAACAGTAATAGATTATTCCAATACAGAAAGTTAAGAGTTCTGTCAAATATAAACAGTTGGGGTATTGTTAAGACAATTATGGGATTCTCAAGCTAACATTCTATTTTCCATTCTTCACAATTACAACTTAGTTAATTTATATTATGCTGAATTTTCTGTTTTTTTTTTTTTTTTCAGAAGTGGTGCTCCCTCCTCCAATAAAAAAGGAGTCCTACAGAATTCAAACCTGACTCTCACTTTTCCTTTTAAATTCTGACTTAATTTAATTTAAAAATCTTTCACATTCTTCAGATTATTTATATATTCATATATACATGTGTGTGAATGTACGTATGTGCATTGCTATGTCTGTTTGTGTGTAAGGGATGAAAATAAATATTTTGCTTTTTTATGGCTGCTCATCTTATTAAAGTTGTTTGGAGAAAGGGAAGGAGAATTTTGAGAATAAAAATGAAATCCTCATTTCTTTTTCGATGTCCTATCTCTGTCCAGTAAGTTGTCTTCGAAAAGATTGAAATTATTATTTTTCTCATCCCTAGCCAAGGAAGAGAGAGAGCAAGAGTGAGCGAGCAAGAGATTAAACACTTGATAAGTTGAGAACAGCATCTCACGTGCCTATGACACAAACCATCTCAGCGGTTTGCCTTGCAGAACACAAGAAGAAAATATGACAAATAGAAAGAAAGACGAACACCCCTCAAAAGCAAAGAGAAGCTTGGGGGAAGGGAGGAGACAAGGAGTTGGCCCTCTGAAGCAACTAAGATCTGTCTTCCAGTGATACTCGAAACAGATGAAGTATTCCTCTGTTTTACATTCTGCTTTGACAGCAAGTCTGCTCTGCAGAGAGAGGGAAAGAGTGCGAGAGAGGAGAGAATCATTTTTCCATGATGAGTAGAGCTGAGCAGTCATTAAAATGATGAATAATTATAATGAGGGGGGGCAGTCCTCAATGAGTAGTGAATAAGAGTAAACTGCATTTCTGCATTCAGTTTTCCTTTCAAGTTTATTTTTCTGCTTCAGGTAAATTGAGTGAATTGTACTGACGGGTGAGGTAGTTTCGGGAGACATCACAGTAAATAAGTGACTTCCAAGTTTCAATCTAAAGTCTAATAAAATGTAGCATCTTAAAGTTCATTTAACATCAGTTCAGCCTGCAAAAATATGGGAATCAGTAAGATAGGGATTGGCCCCAAGTTAGCAGCTGCTAATTAAACATATTCCTCCTTCCTGTTTCTGGGTATCCAACAGACCAAATGTGGTAAACAAACTTTATTCCATGGCTTTGAAGTCTTTTCACTAGTTTCCCTCAATTTAGAAAAATTATACTATTTATAAAAGTGCATAAATTGTAATTTAAGTAAAAAAAAAAAAAGCCTTGAAATTTTTATCAAAAGCATTCAAATTACTCTCTCCCCAGGTCAGCTAATGAGTTGTCAGGAGCTGGCCCCTTACTGTAGTGCACCTCCTGCAGACTAAGACAGTTAACCATGTTTTCATCAAAGGAAATGCTCATTAGCCGAGCTTTCAGAAACTGATTTGATTATAGTTTCACTTGTTAAAGTGAAATATTTTGAGCTCATTAGGATGATTATGATTCAAGGTCATCGTTTGAAGCTAGTCCTGTCAATATAAGATAAATGGGCCCTCATCTTTTTCCCTTCTTTACGTCTGTGCTTTTTAAACTCTTCTGTGTAAAAGTTCCATAGCCATAATTAATTTTTAGTTCTTCTGTTACAAAGCTGCTTAAAAAAAAAAGAACAAAGATTTTGGCTACCAAAAGGGCCTTGAAGAACTATTAAGAGGAGGAGGAGGCTATCTTGTTTCAGAAAAATCAGAGAAAAACCTTGAAAAGTTCAGCTTTTGAAATCCAGCTATTTTCTCCTTGACCTTTCCAAAGTTTCTAAAAGGTACTTTGTATATAATTTTGCATGTACCCTTTCATCTCAAAAGTATAAAACTAAACTGAAAACCACCCAAAAACTACCAGTGGCTTAATTAAACATCTCCTCTTTTATGGCATAAGATGAAGTTAACACCTTTTAAAGTCCCTTCCTTTCTTTTTCTACATCCAGCACTTAAATCTCTGAGTGTTAAAGACCCACTTAGACATTAAAGGGGGTGATGTTAACTTCTATCAGTCAGTCATTCTAACATGAGTTTGCCCCTTGAGCTCTGTTGGTCAAATATTACCTTTTCCTTTAACATTAAGAAGAGGTTGCAATAAAAGCACTCAGGGTAATTTTTTTTCTTTAACCTCCTGTGTGTTATATTTTGGAAAAGCATTTTGATCTTTCAGATGAAGAGTTTTCCATCTCCAATGCCTTTCACTTGAATTCAAGTCTACACTGAAATTGAACAGTGATAGAAAGTTAGACCATTAACATTTTAGTTGATAATTCATTATTATTTTATTTTCTTTCCTCAATTTTGTAGACAACAGAGGATTAAAACTTATCTCTGCTTTTATAAATAATAAATATTTAAAGGCATTCTTAGTTCACAGGTATATTTTTATAGACTCATGATTCTAACATGTAAAAAGTTATTTAATAACAAAAAAAAGTTAATGCTCAAATATATTATTTCTGTGAAACTGGATCAAAAGTGGATCACTAGATAATTATTTGAGAACAGATATGAACACTGTACCTTGAAACAATTAACTTTTTATATTCATATGTGCCAAGGGCTCCAGTGACCATGACATTTAGAGTATGATTATGAAGTTAAGTTTGGATTCTTGGGATGTTTACCTGAAAGTACCATAAGTGCTAAATTAATTTAGGTATGTATTTTAGATAAGTAAATACAGCACACAGTCTATAGTCCATAATAGAGGAAGAGCGTTTATTTCAGGTGCTAAGGCATATGGTGCTAAGGCATATGGCATATACAGAAGACAGCCTGAATGTACCAAACTCACTCAACATGTGTTGGGAAAATGATATATTAAGAACTAAGGGGTCCAGAGACATCCACAGTAATGTAGGAGAGTGCCTAATTCAAATTACTTCCCCAGAGTCTTGTGAAGACTACTCTTATCTACTCTTTTCTCCTCACATGTACTTTATACTGGAGCATCAGATTACTTCCTAATTAGTCCTTATCAAAATCTTTAAGTATTATGTTTGTTTGTTTATCATGCATATTTCTCAAGTAAGATTTAAATTCCCAGAGGGCAGAGAAATCCTCTATCTTTGTCACTGATGCCAAGCACCCATGTCTATTCAAAGTAGGGACTCAGATGCATTTAACTGAATGAATAAATAAAACCACAGATGAATTATGTATCATTCACTCTTTGTATCTTAGGTATTCCTTGCTTCCTGCATTAAAATGAGCCCCCTTGAGCTGATGGACTCAATTGACTTCTGACTTAAATATGCCAGAGAAGAGATAATGAAAGCTTGTGCCAAGATAGGACCTGTGGGGCTGGACAAGAGAGGTCTATGCAAAAGATGACTAGGTAGGAGGGTCAACAAATCTTGAAAGACTATTAGCTGGCAACTTAAGGGAAAGGAAAAAGAGTAGGATGAATTCCCGTTTTCCACTTGGACAACTGAATGGAAAATAACACCACTGATCAAAACCATGAAGGACAAGCCAAAAGTTCTTTTGTAGTGGTAGATGATCACATAAGAGAATTAGTTCTGTTTTAGACATAAGGATAGAGTCTGAGGTGATCTGGAGTTACGACTAGAGATGAAATATTTGCAATATAGTGTTAGAACTCTTAAAGGTGCCCAAGGAAGTAAAGTGTTCAAGAAAAGAGATAATTTTTACTTCTGGGAAGATAGTCATGTGGTAAGGAAGGGAGGAAATATAAGAGGAGGAAGAGAGATTGGAGAACACTGGAAAATAACCTACATATGTATTACCTGGGATCAGGGATAGCCCTAACCAACAACTTGCAGTAGTCAACGTTGTCTTTGAAGTTGCTCTACCTCATTTTCTGCATTTCATTTATTGTACCCTTTTGAATATTTTCGTATCGTCTTCTGTTGAGCAATCAGACATGAAAACTGTGTATTCAATGAAGATGGCATTGAAAAATTTATACTTTTTGAATTAACTTGTATATGTACTTTTTAAATATTCTTTTTGTGGCACTTTAAAGGTTTTGAGACCCCAGAAAATCCTGTTATTAAAGCCAATCCATTCCTGTATGTATAAACCTATTGTAGATAGGACCTTTTGATTAGATTGGAGTTAACGGCTTTGGATTAGACTGCGTGACCCAGACTGGAATCCATTATAAATGGAGGAATAAAAAGCCACAGACACAGAAAGAAGCCCTTAGACACAGAGAGAAGCCTCCAGAAGTTGAAATTAATGAGTCTGGCAAATGGAAAAGCCACAAACAGAGCAGCCCAAAGCTGAAAGTGTTAGAGTGATGAAAAAGATATTGCAACCCTGATCCCCCCACCCCTTAACTGACACCCACAGCTTCAGAAAGATAAATGGCTCCCTGGCTCCTCTCCTCTTTGTCCGCCCCAGGTCCTCTGCTTTAAGGATATAAGCTAAACTTGCTTTTGTAAACCCCCCCTGCCTGCTTGCTTAAAGAATTTGCCCGCTTGCTCAGCAACCCACTAGCCAATGAATAAGAACCTATATAACTCCATGAAAGGTGATATTGGGGGCTCAGAATTTGGAGACTGAACTCTCCTCTGGGCCCAGGCGTAATAAAACTTTGTTCCTCCACCTCTCCGAGTGCCATTTGGGCTTTCTCATCATCTAAGTCTCGCTTCTGCTGCAACAAGAGGAACACTGTGGGTTCTGGACATCTAGGTTCTTGGCTATATTGCATAAAAGAATTTAAGGACACGCCATAGGGTAGGCAAGGGAGTAAAGAGTTTATTAAGAAACAAGAAAACTTGAAATGAGATAACTGCACAACCCTAGATGTGGGTTGCTGGCCTGCTACAGGGTCAGACGTGCACATGGGGCCCCAGGTTAGGCCTTTTAAAGACCTTTCCTCCTCCCCCTTCCTAATGTTGATGAGGGGCCCTGGCTGTTTGCTGTTCTGATCGGTTGGCTTAAGATCCCTATCTGTTAGCTCTCAGGGTGCCAATGGGAGGTATGTTTGGAGTTATCTGGGACTTCCCCTTGGCCCCAGAAAGAATTCCAAATGGGACCTCATGGCCAGGGTCTAGGTGGGATCTTTCTGGCTTTGTTTTAAGTAGCAGGGGGTTTCTGGGTGGGGTCTCACAGCCATGTTCTCTGCCAGCTGTAACTCAAGTCTTCCCTCTTTCTTATACTAACTTTCTTCAAAAGCAATGAAGTCCAGGGGAGAGGGGAGAGACAAACAGACCCCCACCAGGTACCTGAGTGCCCACAGCTGCAGCTCAGGAAGTGACAACTCAAGGAGGGCCCATTTGCCCAATGCGCACAGAAGCCAATACTGAGTCATTAGGATTTCAAGAAAAGAAAGGGTTTATTACATAGTCAACCAGCTAGGAAACCAGAGCCAAGTCTCAGCTCTGTTTCCCTGAAAAAAATGACGCTGGGGTTTCACACCGTCTGGAGAAGGTGAGCTTAAGGGAGTGGCTAAGGATGGGGTGAGATGATGTGGGCCAATCCAGTTTGGGAAAGGCAGGGTTAACCAGACCATACTTAGTTGCAAGTTATGCTTGGTCTTAAAATGGAGGCCTAGCATGCTCAGTGACTAAAACTGCTTGTAGCCAGCTTTAGCAGGTGCTGCATAGGGGAGAAGAAACAGTAACTTATTTTGCTAGGCAGCAAACCTCCTATGAATAAACATGAGGAGGTGGGCATTTGTAAAAAGGGAAGTAGAAACTTTTAGAAACTTCTACAAACCAGTTAGGGAGGGGCTACTCTGAAAAGTGGGTTAGTAAGTGGCAGTTTCGGTAGAAGACATCTCCTGATGATGCCTTGACTTGGACACTTTCACAGCCTCAGAACTGTAAGTTTCTAACCTAATAAATTCCCATAGTAAAAGCCAGCCCATTTCTGGTATATTGCTCCCAGCAGCTTTTAGCAAACTAAACAACTTTTGAAGTTGTGAAGATAGCAAGTTTTCTCTCTTTAATTATTCTTACTTTAAATAAATAATATGATTGACTCTTGGTTATATGTGAGAAGACTTTTTCCATGTAATTGCATCTATTTTTTTTTAAAACATTTCTTGGTGTAACTGTGAAAATGAGACCTGGCACCACTGCCTGGGACCAATAGGTAGAGATAATCCGTGATGGTTGGAAAAAAAGAAATTCAAGAATACAACATGTGTGCTGGGAAAGTAATGCACAAGCTCTGAGGCCATCTCTTTTTTTCCCTTCCCCTTTCCTCCCTCCCCG
>JAQZBX010009073.1:0-46797 GCA_029593785.1 Cabassous unicinctus
CTTCTCTGTGTCTGCTTATCTTCCCCTTGCTGTGAGGTCCCGCTGCATCAGCCCCTCGCGCCGCGCGGGCCGGCCTGCCCTCACAAGGAGGCCCCGGGAAGCGAACCCGGGGCCTCACACATGGTAAACAGGGGCTCTATCGGTTGAGCCACACCCACTTCCTGTTGTGAGGGCTTGCTGCATCAGCCCACTAGGCTGCACAGGCCGGCCTGGCCTCACAAGGAGGCCCCGGGAAGCGAATCCGGGGCCTCCCATATGGTAAATGGGGGCTCTATCGACTGAGCCACTCCCGCTTCCCAATATATATACTTTAAACTTCTCTTGGAATACTTATTATACATATGACTTATATTACTTCTTAATGACAGACATTTTTGGTGATGATAGTTTTATGAAAATGTTTCAATTTTGTTAATTCATGCACTTTTTTTTAGGTAGAATGCTGTCATGTATCTAATGATTAAAATATATTACCTTAGCCCAAACAAGGTCAACCTTGTTCACACATGTTCACCCTGTGTTATTTCAATGTAGCTTCCCTAATAAGTCACTGTTGCTGACTTTCCATATTTTGGTGGAGAGGTAATAACTCCTAAAATTAAGTATATAGGCTTTGGAATCCAGACAAAATTTGGTAAATCCTCATCCGGAAACTTGCTAGCTGTTTGGTCTTGGGAAAACTACTTAATTTTTCCAATCCTCAGACATAAAATGGGGATAATAGAACTTACTTCATGAAGTTGTGAATATTAAATGAAATATAATATGGATAAATGCTTAGAACATTGATGCCAACATAATAAGTCCTTAAGAAGTAATGGTTGTTACTATTGCATTTTTTTTCTTTAAGATTTTTTTCTTTCTGAATCAATTTAACGAAAGGGCATCAAGATGGACTTGTTCCTTAAAGGAAAATGCCAAAATCATATTGATAAAACAACTTTCCTGGAACTCAGTTTGCTTCAAGTTAAATGTTCTAAAAAGCCTTAATGGTAGACTTTCCACTAGCAAATATATTGTCTGGCTGTGTAATAAAAACTCATAAAAGAAAAGAATAGATAAAAATGATGATAAGGAAGTCTATTTTTATTGACCGATAAGAAATAGCCACCTGGGGTCCTGGGACATTTTAAAGAACAATGTATCTGAATGTTAAATTCTAAACTATATCAGTCCTTAAATTCAGAATATGTCAAAGATAAAGATTTTCAATTTCACCAGCCTCTTCAGTGACTAAAATTCATTTAGCTACTGGATTTTCTGTTTATCTGGCTCAATGCTGCTAACCTTAAGGTCAGTGAGCTCAAAATTTGATGCTTTCACAGAAAAATACAAAAACAAAAACTACCCAATAAAAGAATTATCTGGAACTGAATTTCCTAGATTAGGAGGGCATAGAAAGAAAGGGCACAGGGGTGTCAAATACTAAATAAAGGCTATCCAACTCTAACAATCAAATATTTATTGGGTTCTTACTATGTGTAAGGTCTTGAGCTATGAGACATGGGGGGGGGGGGATGTGGCATCCAAAGATAAACAAGCCATGGTCTCTCACTTCAAGGAACATATAACTATAGAACTGAGTGAATTAGATATCTCTATAAGAGATTCAAAGAGGTAGGATTAAGGGATTCCAGGCAGGATCACTGGGAGCATATTCTGAGCATTCAGGAAGTTAGGACTGAGTCATTAAGTACACACAGGCATGTAATTGAGATGTGTTTGGAATGTAGGTTGAGGTCAGACCATGGAAGTCTATGCTGATGTTTTTTAACTTAAATAATAAATCATCTTAGAGTGCTCTGATTCCAGTGGAATGGGGTAACTTGTGGCAGGGCTGTACTCCTCCCTAGAAAAATGAAAATTTCTAGTTAAAATACAGAAATTATCTATTTGAAGGCAGTAGAGACTTACTGAGACAACAAGAAATGACAAAGAAGAATAGTGAGCTGGCCTCTGTATCCATTTCTAATTCTGGGCCTGGGCAGGAAACTGAGAATCTAGGTCAAAGCTTGGTCACAGGCCCTGTGGAAGGCTATTATGCATGGGGATGCAGGGATTTTTGACAGAGGCTTGGGAGGCTTCAAGCCCAAGACCAATTTCTCTCTCAGAATTTTTTCTAAACACTGGGGATATAACAAATTAAACATTACAAAATAAAAGATCAGTGAACCTGAAGAGACAACAATCAAAACTATCCAAAATAAATAAATAAAAAGACAAATGATACATAAACAGGCAATTGGAGGTGGGAGATGGAGGGAAATATCAAGTAATAAAACATATATGTAATTGAAGCACAAGAAGGAGAACATACAGGAGGAAGGCAGAATACATACTTAAAGAAATAATTACTGAAATTTTATGAAAATTATAAACTCATAGATTCAAGTAACTTAATGACCACCAGCAGAATAAACATAATAAAACTATTCTAAAACATATCTTACTCAAATTGCTGAAAACCAGTGATAAAGAAACAAAAGCCAAAGGGAAGAAAAGACACTATGTACAAAGACTAAGAATTATCAGATTTGTCATCAGAAACTATGCAAGTCATTAGACAGTGGAGAGATATTGTTAATGTGTTCAAAGAAAATAAACAAACAAATGACAAACTGTTGACTCTGAATTCTTTAACCAGTGAAAATGTCTTTCAAAAATGAAGGCAAAATAAAGACTTTTCAGCCAAACAAACACTGAGAAAATTCATCTCCTACAGACATGCATGATATATGATGAAAATTGTTCTTTAGGCAGAAAAGATACAAGATGGAAATTTAGATAGATCTACACAAAGCAAGAAAAATCCAAAGGGGAAAAAAACAGTTATGGCAAGTGTGTAGGTCAACTTAAAATATTATTATTTTTTTCATTTAAAAAAACTTTTCTGAAAAGATAATTTAGTGTTTAAAACAAAAATAATAAAGTATTTGGAGATTATACTATATATAGAAGCAATAAGTATGAAAACAATTGAATAAAGGACAAGAAGAAGTGAATACTGTTATAAGGCTCTTATGCAACATACAGTGAGGTATAACTATTTAAAAGTGTGATAAGCTAAAGTGTGTATTGTAAACCTAGAGCAACGACTATAAAATAAAGCAAAAGGAATAGCTTAAAAGCCAGTAGTGGAGCTAAAATGAAATCATATAAAAGAAAAAACAGAGGAACAAAGACCAAATAGGGAAAATCAATTACAATAGCAAGATGATAGATTTAAATCCAACCATATCAATAATCATACTAAGTGTAAATTATCAAAATATTCCATGTAAAAGGCAGAGAGTCAGGTTGAATAAAAAAGCAAGGTCCACCTATATATTGTCTACAAAAAACCCATTTAAAATATAAAGATAGTGATTGAAAGTGAAATAATGTAAAATATAAGCCATGAAAATACAAATAAAAAGTAAGCTGAAATAAATATTAATATGCAACAAAGTCAATTTTTAAAGAAGGAATATTACTAAGGATAGAGACATTTCCTAATGAAAAATGTGTAAGTTTATCAAAAGACATAACAATTATAAAAAATGTGTATATACCTAAATAATAGAGCTTCAAAACATATGAAGCAAAAAACTGATAGAACTAAAAGAAAATATAGACAAATCCACAAGAATAGTTGGAGATTTCAGCCCTTCTTTTTCAATAATAGATAAAATGAGTACAAAGAAAATCAGTAAAGATATAAGAAAGACTTGTATAACTGTATCAGTGAACTTGACCAATAGTGTACTCCATCCCAACACAGCAGAATACACATTTTTTTTCAAAATGAGTACAAAACATTCACCAAGATAGGTCATATTCTGGATCATAAAACAAGTCTCAATAAATATAAGAGGATTGAAATTATATAAAATATATTCTTTATTCACAATGGAATTAAACTGAAAATCAGTAACAGAAATCCTTCTGGAAATTACACAAATATTTAGAAATTAAACAAGAACTTCCAGATAAAGAAGAATTCATAATCAAAATTAGAAAATATTTTGAAAATTGAAAATGAAATCACATTATCAGAGTTTGAAGGATGAAGCTGAAGGAGTTTTTAGAGGGAAATTTAGAGCAGTAAGTACTTATATTAGAAAATAAGAACAATCTTAAATCCATGTTACAAGCTTTCACCTTGAAACTAGAAAAAGAAGATCAAATTAAATTCAAAATGAGCAAAACTAAAAAAATAATGTAGAGAGCATAAATCAATAAAATGGAAAACAAAAAAATCAATAGGGAAAATCAATAAATTCAAAAGTTGGCCAGACTGATCAAGAAAAAAAAAAGAGAAGTCACCAGTTATGAGTATAATAATGAAAAAAAATATTCCTTTAGACATTAAAAGCACTACACAGGAATTTTATGATAAACCTTATGCCTGAAAATTTGACAAGTTAGGTGAAATGAACAGATTCCATTAATGTCAGCTACTACCAAATTGACCCAAGAAGAAAAGATAACCTGAATAATTCTATATCTATTAAAAATAAGTTATAGCACAATTTTTTCCATAAAGAAAACTTGAGGCCCAGGTGTTCTCACTGGTGAATTTCATTTGAAGCAGAAATGATATCAATTTCACACAGTCTTTTCCAGGAAATAGAAGAGGAGGGAATACTTCCAAACTCATTTTAAAATACCTTTATTGCCCTTTTATTGTAACCAGATAATGACATAACAAGAAGAATGTAGCACAATATCTCTCATGAACCAAAACTCAAAATTCCTTAAGAAAATTTTAGCAAAAAATTTTCAGAAGAATATAAAAAGGATAACACATCATCAAGTGATTTTCATCACATGAATGAAAGTTGCTTTAATCGTGTGACATAATAGTAAATGTTTAACAACTGGCTCTACAGGCAGAGAGGAAAAACACAACTAACTTTTAGTATGTGTCAATTTTCCTGGCCTATGTCTGATTTCCCACCACATCTGATTTCCTTCTAGATATCAATAATCAGATCACTGAATGCAGAGTTGGAAAGAGATGCACACATTGGCATATCCATGGTTTAACATTTAAAAATAAATTCAAGTAATTCACTGTATTAATAGACAAAGAAAAACAAAATATGACCATCTCAGGAGATTCAGAATAATCATTTGAAAATATTCAATATACATTTAACAAAAAAGTGAGCAAACTAGGACAAATGCACCTAGAAAAATATCTATCACTAGCAACACACTTAATGGTGAGAGACTAAATACTTTCCTCCTAATACCAGAACCAAGGCAAAGATTTCTAGACACATAACTTTCATTCAGCTTTTTCTAGAGGTTCAAACTAGGGCAATAAGGCAAAACAAAGGAATAAAAGGAATACAGATTGGAAATGGAATGAAATTGTGTTCATTCACAGACAACCTGATTGTCCCTGAAGAAAATCTTGAGTAATCTACAAAATACCTACCAGAGCTAAATTATGAGTTTAGTTTGGTCACAGGATACTAGGTCAGTATATAAATATCAAGTATATTTCTATATACTGGTAAAAAACAACAACAACTGGAAATTGAAAATTTTAAATTCCATTTATAATTATATAAAATATGAAATAATTAGGGGCAAATTAAACAATGTATGTTCAATTCTGTATGTTGAAAACTACAACCTATTGCTGTGATAAATTTTAAAATGCCTCAGTAAATGGATATTGATTCCACGAATATGGATCCAAAGACTCAATATTGTTACGACATAAATTCTCATCAGAGTTATCTAAAAATTCTAAGCATTCCCAATCAAAATTCTTTCATGTTTTCTGTAGAAAAAAAAAAGTTGGTTCTAAAATTTATGTGAAAAAAGCAATAACCTAGAATAACCAAGACAATTTGAAATTGAAGAATAAATACCTTTTGGAAAAGGACTTATACTACCTGATTTCAAGAATTACTGTAACTACAGTAATTAAGACAATATAATATTTGTGTGAAGATAAACATATAAATTGTTTTAGTTTACTCCTTGCTGAAGCAAATATCATGCAATGGGTTGGCTTCAATGGGGATTTATAGGCTCACAGTTTTGAAACTAGGAGAAGTCCAAAATCAAGTCATCATGAAGGCAATGCTTTCTCCCAGAAGACTGTGGCATTCTGGGACTGTCTGCCCACAATCCTTGGCCCTTGGGTTTCTTTGTCACATGGCAATGCCCATGGCCGCCTCTTTTGGCTTCTCCTTTCTCTTCCAGGTTCCCTTGACTTTCAGCTTCTTCCATGGTTTTCTTCTCTGGCTTTTGTGTCTGACTTTCACTCTGCTTAAAAAGGACTCCAGTAATTCAGATTAAAGCCCGACCTGATTCCACACCTTAACCAAAACGACATCTTGAAGAGATCTTATTTACAGTGGTTCTACACGCATAGGAATGGATTAAGTTTAAGAACATGTTTTTCTGGGATACATCTCCAAACCACCAAATAAACTTAAAGAATTCACTTGAGTTGTGAAATGAGAGGCATGGGGATACCACTCCCACCAAATTGTCATACTAAGGCAGGAGTATATTTTTCCCTAATGGATATAAGTTGACTTTATTTCTTTATCCTTTTTAACCTGCTTCATGAATGCTGCATACTTATGGAATTACATGAATTTCTGCCACTTTTTAATTCACACTCATCTATTTTTCCCTCTTATCTAGTGCTACATAATAAGCCAGCCCCAAATTTACTAGTTTAAAAAGCAAGAATGTATTTACCACAAATTCTGCAATTTGGGCAGAATTTGATGGGGATTGCTTATCTCAACTTCATGTGGACACTTTAGCTGGGATTGGAATATTCAAGATGCCTTCTGGTTCTTGTGGTCTCTCATCATTCAGTAGTATAGCCTGAGTTACTCATATGTCAACAGAATCCTAACAGAAGCTTTCCATTTGGACAAGTCTCACTGTATAAGCTGTTATAAAGTCTCTACTAGCATGATGTTTGCTGATGTCTCATTGACAAAAGCAAGTCACACAGCCAAGACCAGATTCAGTGTGGGAGGGGATGACACAAGGGTATGGATTCTTGGAAGTGTGTTTCATTGGGGGCCTCCAATGTAACAATCTATCACATACTGGGAGTCCTATCAGATAGGTCATTCCCTTTTAGCAGACTGCCACTTCTGCCTACTGTTGATTATATTTGCATTTTATTTAGGGGTGAGGGGAGATATTTCCCTGAGAATTTCCCCAAGCACAGAATATGTTCATTTTAATTTGTTATATCTTTGATTCCACTTTTTCTGGAATGATTGTTTCCTTTGAGAGATTTGTTCCAAGCCTCTGTTGAGCACTCTTTTCTCTACCAGTCAATCTATTTACAGTTAATCCTCTAGAAATATCTACCAACTTTTAAATTTACAATTATTTTTTCTTTTTGTGATGGATTTATCAGTTTGGTTTTTTTTTTCCCCAAACATCACTTTAGTCCTTTTTTGGGATTTGTGGTTGATAGGAATATAGGCACATAGGTTCTGCAACCATAAGGTCCTCTAATGGTGGGAAAAACTGCCCTAGTTGAATTCCATCTTCGAATTCTTTCTGCTAACTTTACATATTCTCAGTAAACTCACCAGTCTCCTACTGTGTGCCAGTATTCCTGCCTTTCTGTGTTTCTTACATTGACTCCAGGCTTGGCCACATGACTTGCTTTGGTCTATGGGGCATCAGCAAATATGAATCAAGCAGAGCATAAACGAGTTTCCACACTGGGCCTTATCCTCTTGAAATGCAACTTCTTGGAACCCAGCAGTCATGCTGTAAAGTGGTCCTGGATATTCTATTGGAAAGAGCAGTCACAGAAAGAGGTCCTGGAGAATGAGACATAATGTAAAGAGGCAAAGAATATTTAGGCATTCCAGCTGGGCTCCCAGCTATATGCAGTTACATGAATGACCCCAGTCAACATCACTTTTAAGTCACTAAGTTTTGGTGTGTTTTGTTATGCAGCAATAGATAACTGAAGCATGCACAAAGGAAGCCCTGTTCCAGACAAATCTGGACTACTTCCATTCCCTGTAAATTCTTTTAAATTTTGTCTCCTTTATGTTTTGCTCATGTTTTCACTTCCTCCAAGAATGTGTACACCTCTGTATCTATTAACATCCTACACATCCTTCAAGATGTTGAAATGTTAAGTATTGAGCAAAGTGATAAAAGTATTCTGTATTTCTAATATGTTTTGACTTATATTTCTTTACTTCTCACCAACAGAAAATTCCTCAGGATTTATGGTTGTCTCTATTTTCATTAGCCTGCTGGAACTACAATACTGTATCATTATTTTAAGCCTAAGAAACTGTAAACTGTCGACAGGCCAAGAAGAAGTGCTATTGTAGATGACTGGAGCTGTTTCAGGGGTCCATTTTCTTCTTCAGCTGCCTGGGTCTTGGAATAATTGGAAAAAGGATCCAATGAAAATAATTACAGCAACTGTTTATTGAATGCTTGCTGCATTGTGTTAAGTACTTTACATATGTAGTTCAGATGTCCAAGACCTCAGCATTCTATGCCTACAAAAGTCATTACCCAGCAGCTACCATGGTATTCTTGTCCTGTTATGATGCCATTTAATTATGTCAGTTCTCACAAATCCACTTGGTGAAATCTCACACTGACATTTCCCATCGAAAATTCTATACTGTGAGTGTAGTTTCTCAACCCTCCCAAAGCTTGGGACTCCTTGGTGTAGGATATTAGAGCTGGAAAAAATATAGCCTTCTACCCAAGTCTTTGTTACTGGGGTCCTGAAATTGGTCAGCTTGTACAGAGAGTCTCATAGATGATGACGATAAATACTACTAATAATGATATCTATTGATTATTGGCCAAACATTAATTTTTATCCATAATTTTCATTTAACACACTCAGCAACTCTATGAGATTGCTGTATTATTATGACCAATTTACATATGGGAACACAGACTTAGCAGAGCTAAACTGTCAAAGATCAAATAAGTTTCCAGGAAATTACATCAGTTTCTGATGGTCACTCTTCTAATCATAGGAGCACAAATCCAGTTCATGAAATTCGATGGGTTTCATGTCCTATTCCATTTGCTTACTTGGTCTGATTGCCACCAAACACCTTTAACTATTCCCCAATCCCATCTCCTAGATTATGCAACAAGTGCTCCCTCCCTTATCAGAGAATGAAAACAGATATGGAGAGAAATGGAGGAATTGCCTGTATTAAGAACATCTGTGTCCAGTTCATTCAGTCCAAAGTGGCCCATTACACCTGTATAACCTTGCTATTCTAAACAAAGAAAAAATATGAGATCATGAGTAATGTTCCTATTTTATAGCTGAGGAGATGAATAGAAATATTAAGCGACCTACTGAAACTCACATAAGTGTCATGTGATTAAGACTGGAGTGATTAGAAGCGAAGAATGAATTTATAACCAGTCTGAAAATAATATAGCCTGGAGAAGGCCTTAGAGAAGAAAACAGAGAAAACGGAGGGAGTTTACATAAACTGGGATTCTAATAAGTATTTAGAAGAAAACTTCACATTTTATGCTATCAATTTTAGCAGAAATTTTCAATATCTAGTGATATGGATTGAGATTTTCAATATAGAGCAAGATAACATGCAGAAATGAACAAATAACCACTTAAATCAATCAGCATAAAGGTGTCCATAAAAAAAGTCATTTCACATTTATGTTCCGACACTGATTTTATAACTTCAGGATTCTAGCAGGAAATGAGAGGAATACCTTCTTTTATTTTCCCCCTGTGATTCAGAATCCCCTGCCCAGCAATAAAACTTGTACGCTATTCCCCCAGTAAATTCTACCCATATTTAAATACTTTTTAATCCAAGTAATGTTTGTGCTCTTTCTAAGAAGAACTGGCTTACATTTTAATATGTACTTATTAAGGAACATTTAACTTTTCAAAAAGAAAATTATTGAGGAAGGAAATAAATTAAGATGAAAGAGAAAGCATTTATTGAACCTGGTGTATTTATGAAGAAATGTCTGTGGTATGTCACATAATTATGAAATTACATCTTATTTGAATTTACAAATATTTGATAGGTTAATGAGTTTCATATAAAATTGAGTCCTAGGGTGTATATTCCAAGGAAGCAGAACAATTTTTTATATACCCCTGGCAAATGAATAAATAAAATAAGCACATAAATGAACGGGATAAAAAGAAGATACCAACATTCTCTTCTGAGAGCAGGCTATATTTTTTAGGTTGTATCAATTAACCACTCTTCTTTTTTTATTAAAATGTTCCTTCTTTTCCTAATACATTTTCTTTAATATACTAGGCTGATATTGCAAGTCTGTTCATTTAGCTGGGCTTCTTAACATTAGGTAAAGTGATCATATTCAGAAATGAGGAAACATCATTTCATTTTGTTTTTTAGCCAGGAAGGATATGCTTTGTAGTATTTGATGAGAAGTGAGAACTGCTTAGATTCTGATAATCTCCAAATGAAAATAATTCTTCCATATTGAGTCCTATAGCATAAGATTTTTAGATTAGGATTTTATGAAAAGAAATGACCACTACAATATGCTTGATGAAAAACAACTTTTTATGAGGAATCGTCTTCCTTGTTAAAATAAACACAGAAACCTTCAGTGTTTCAGTACTTCAAGGAGAATCACTAGGTGGAGAGAAGCAGCTGGATTGAGTTACTCCATATCTATTGCTCCTAAATTGTGTTTTCTCTAGTCCACAGAAGTACACTGCCCTCTTCCTTTTTTTTTTTTTTTTTTTTAACCATTCTTATTCAAGCATGGACACAGAGGTTTTCTCTTTGTTGCCCTAATGGTAGTGTGCCAGGACAAGAAAATATAAAATATCTTCAGTTTAGGCTGGTTTCTGATTTTACCTAGTTTTTAGGACTACAGATGTATGAGAGACTCCAGCTTAGGTCAGAAATCAGAAAAAATCTCCAGTTGAGCTCATAAAACTGTGAGCTAAACAGATGGTTGTTGTTTTAGCAACTAAGTTTTGAAGTTATTTGTTATGCAGCAAAAACTAATCAACATAGCATGGATGAAGATATCTTTTGCATTTGGGAGGGTAACTTCACATGTTAGTATAATCTCTGAGAGTCTTTAGAGATGCAGGTGGGGGTGGTGGGAGAGAGAGATAGAGAGAGGGAATTTTTAGTTGGCTCTGGAAAAATCAAATACACTGTTTTGCAGTAAAGGCTAACTCAAGTATGATAGAGTAAGTTAACATTTAAGTAAAACCTGATCCTGGTCCCTTTTGCGCCCAGAACACATTAATCACTAGTGAATCAGTTTCATTATCTAATAGTAGTTTGGCTAAATCATTAAGCAAAAATGTAAGTGGCATCAATCAAAAATTATCATTAACAATAAAAAACTACACACAAAGCATCTATTGTAGTTGGTGTGAAAAATCAACCTTGTTGAAAGCAAAAGCATAATAAGCATAGCCCCTTGCACATTTTGCATTTCCTAGTTGAAACTATGATAATAATTATGGCAGTGAATTTTTGAAGGTGCTAATGCAAAATTTATGATGACCATCTAGTCAAATATTAAAAGGTCATGGCATTTTTGAATCCTAGACTCCTGAGCTTTGTTGAAACTACCTCAACTATATTCCCAATCCATTTAGGGAAATTTCTAAGGCAAAATCAATGCAACTCTTGAGCTGTAATATAGATTTTTCCACTGAAGTATGATTTCAGGAAACTTTGCAAAATGTCACAATTTTTAGTGTCTCTTCACTCAGCCTAATTCTTGCCAAGAACATTTGATTCTCCTGAATTGATATTATCACAAACATGTCTTGAGCAGTCGGTTTTGCTGATTGATATTTTGAGGGCTAACAGTAATGTTAGATGTCAAAGGGCATTAACTGGAAGTTACAAATTAAATGTTTAACAACTTTAATACCATATAGAATTACTTTGAGTAAAACATGACAAATTATCTAAATTGTTATGAAGTGCCACTACATAATGAAACAATAAAGTGTTTGAGAAAACTTTTATTCTCCACATTGCACATAACAAAAGAAGGACTTATGATTAAAAAATTTAGCCCTTAGTTTTCTGACACATAGAAGACATCATCCCAGCATTGTGGGAAGATGGCATCGGATTAGGCAGACAAGGCTCAGCTCTCTCACAAAAACATTGAAGAAAGAGCCATAAGCTGCCTGAGGGACATGCTTTGGGGGTCAGCAGACCAGGACAGTACTTCACAACTCCCAGAAGGGTGAGGGACAGAGAGATGAAGAACCCGTAACAACAAACTGTGAGTAACTAAGCCTCCCAGCACCAGGAAGGGATCCATTCCCCCACCCCTGATATATTAAGTGGAGGTAAAACTCCTGGCTTATTGCAGCTGACTGAGAGGGGAGCAGATTTTTCCCTCCTTGTCAGATGTTACAAGGGAAAAGGGAGGGGGAGTTGGGGGGATTTTCTTTAGTGAATTCGGCCAGTGGAGTCTGCTTTGAATCCTGGCTCCAGCCAGATGAAAACAAAAGAAAATCAAGAGAAACACCTCCGTAGAAAGGTGCACCAACAAGTGCCATCTTCTAGCCAGTCTGGAAATTGCATGGACAAAAACTGCAATTGGTCTGTTCTCTAACATCTGGGAGAAAATCTGCACCTCACTGGTGAGTCTGTGGCATGATTTTGATAACCTAAGCTGGGCAATTTTAACAACTTAGGATAAATTGAACCAAATATCAAAGAAAAGCTGTGAAAAAATAACAACAGGCAAGAGAGAGCAATTGGCCGTTAGAGTAAATTCACCAACATATTCAGATGCCTAGACATCAGAAAAAATTACAAGCTACACTAGGACCCAGGAAGAGATGGCTCAGTCAAAGGAACAAACCAAATATCCTGAAGAGATACAGGATTTAGACAACCAATGATAATCACTCAACTTTCCTAAATCAATTTAAAGAACTAAAAGAAAATATGAATAAAGAACTAAAGGATATTAAGAAAATACCAGGTGAGCCTAAAGAACAATTTGAAAGTCTGCAAAGAAAAGTAACAGACCTTATGGGAATGAGAGACATGATGGATTAGATTAAAAATACATTAGAGGCACATAAGAGTAGATGTGAATTGCTCAGACAGAATTAGGGATTTCAAAGACAGAACATCTGAACTGGAAAAGACAGGAGAAAAGAATGGGAAAAATGGAACAGTGTCTCACAGAATTGAATGGCAACATGATATGCAAAAATGTATGTTTTATCAGTGTCCCAGAAGGAGAAGAAAATGGAAAGGGGGTAGGAAGAATATTTTAGGAAATAATGACTGAAAATGTCCCTACTCTTATGAAAGACACAAATATCAATATCAAAGAAGGACAGTGCACCCCAAACAGAATAAATTTGAATAGACCTATCCTGAGACACTTACTATTTAGAATGACAAGTATCAAAGATAAAGAGAAGATTCTGAAAATAGCAAGAGAAAAGCAAAGCATCACATACAAGAGTACCTTGATCAGATTAAGTGCCAACCTCTCATAGAAACCATGGAGGAGAGAAGAAAGTGGTATATTGTATTTAAGGTATTGAAAGAGAAAAACTGCCAGCCAAGAATTCTGTATCCAGAAATGCTGTCCTTCAAAAATGAAAGGGAGTTCAAAGTCTTCATACACAAACAAAAACTGATAGAATATGTTACCAAAACCAGAATTACAAGACATACTAAAGGGAGTGCTGCAGCCCGAAAGGAAAACATAAGGGTGAGAGACTTGGAAAAGAGTGCAGAAATGAAGATTATTAGAAAAGGTAAATTAAAGGGTAAAAAGATAGACAACAGTACAATAATGACAACAGAAAGCCAAAGTCAAAATGGGTGAAGGTAAGTAATGCCTTTACAGTAATAACATTGAATGTTAATGGTTTGAACACCCCAATCAAAAGACATATACTGATAGAATGTATTAAAAAATATGATCCATCTATATGTTGATTACCAGAGACTCATCTCAGATGTAAGGACACAACCAGGTTAAAAGTGAAGGACTGGAAAAAGATATTCCATGCAAATAGTAATCAATAACGATCTGGAGTAGCAATTTTAATATTGGACAAAACAGATTTTAAATGCAAAACTGTTATAAGGGATGAGTGAGGTCATTATATATTAATAAAAGGGGCAATTCAGCAAGAATAAATAACAATACTAAATATTTATACACCTAACCTCAGTGCCCCAATATACATGAGGCACACACTGGCAAAGTGGAATGGAAAAATAGATATCTCTACAATAATAGTTGTAGACTTCAATACACCACTCTCAGTATTGGATAGAACATCTGAACAGAGGACAAATACAGAAACAGAGAGCTTGAATAATATGATAAATGAACTATATCTAACAGACATATATAGAGCATTGTATCCTGAAAGAGCAGGATATACATTCTTTTCATGTGCCCATGGATCCTTCTCCAGGATAGACCATATGTTAGAGACAAGACAAGTCTCAATAAATTCAAAAAGATTGAAATTGCACAAAACACTTTCTCTGATCATAATAGAATGAAGCTAAAAATCAATAATGCATGGAAAAAGGGAAAATTCATAAATATATGGAGATTAAATAATACATTCTTAAATAACCAGTGGGTCATAGAAGAAATTGCAAGAGAATTCAGAAAATATCTTAAGATAAATGAAAATGAGAAGACAGCATATCAAAACCTATGGAAGTCCCATCCATCTGCCCCATGCGACCTAAGCCCCTTCTCAATTAGAAGTGGAGGGGGCATCACCATCACAGAATACTCAGGATTGGGGAATGGACGATGGACTAGAGTAGACTTACAGTTATTCTACTGTAGTCTTGTTGTGATCCTAGCAATGGAAGAATTTTTATCATGGATGTAGAGGCAGTGCCTACTGGAGGTTATGATGGGAGGGAGAGGGAAAAATAGGTGTAATTTAAGGGCATTTTTGGGACTTGGGAATTATCCTGAGTGACATTTCAATGACAGATACATGTCATTGCATATCATGTAATAATTTGCTAAAATGTGCGGGAGAGAGTATAAACTACAATGTAAACTATAATCATCACTTAGTGGCAATGCCCTAAGATATGTTATCCAATTGTGACAAACGTACCACACTAATGAAGGATATTGCTGATGCGGGAAAACATGGGAGGGTTAGAGAGCAGGGCATATGGGAATCCTCTATAATTTTGTGTAACATTTATGTAAGTTTCTTTTAAAAAATAAAAATAAAAAAGTATATTAAAAAAAAAAAACAACTATGGGACACTGCAAGGGCAGTGCTGAGGGGGAGATTTGTAGCCCTCAATGCTTACATTAAAAAAGAAGAAAGAGCTAAAATTGAAGACCTAACTGCACACCAGGAGGAACTAGAAAAAGAATAGCAAACTAATCCCAAAACAAGCCAAAGAAAAGAAATAGTAAAGATCAGAGCAGAAATATACGAAATCAAGTAAAAAAAGCAATAGAATCAACAAAACAAAAAGTTGGTTCTTTGAGAATTTCGATAAAATTGACAAACCCTTAGCTAGACTGACAAAGAAAAAAAAGAGAGAGGACACAAATAAACAAAACCAGAAATGAGAGGGGGTACATTACCACTGAGCCAAAGAAATAAGAGAGATCATAAGAGGATACTATGAACATTTGTATGCCAAAAAACAAGAAAATATAGAGATCGACAAATTCCTAGAAACACATAAACCACCTACACTGACCGTAGAAGAAAGAGAGGACCTCAATAAACCAATCACAAGTGAAGAGATTGAAACAGTCATCAAAAATCTCCCAAAGATGAAAAGCCTGGGACCAGATGGCTTCACTGGTGAATTCCACCAATCATTCAAAAAATGCTACCAAACTCACTCTATGAAGCCAACATCACCCTAAAACCAAAATGCGATAAAGGTACTACAAAAAAAGAAAATTACAGACCAATATCTCTAATGAACATAGGTGCAAAAATCCTTAACAAAATACTTGCAAACTGAATCCAAAAGCACATAAAAATAATTATACACCACGATCAAGTGGGTTTTATCCCAGGTATGCAAGGGTGGTTCAACACAAGAGAAGCAATTAGTGTAATATACTACATTGATAAAGTGAAGAAGAAAAATCACATGATCCTCTCGAGTGATGCAGAAACGGCATTTGACAAAATACAGCAACCTTTCTTGATAAAAACAGTCCAAAAGATAGGAATAGAAGGAAGCTTTCTCAATATGGTAAAGTGCATATATGAAAAACCTACAGCTAGCATTACACTCAATGGTGAAAGGACTGAAAGCTTTCCCACTGAGATCAGGAACAAGACAAGAATGCACACTGTCACCATTGTTATTCAATATTGTGCTAGAAGTTCGAGCTAGAGCAATTAGGCTAGACAAAGAAATAAAAGGCAAAATAGGAAAGGAAGACGTAAAACTTTCACTATTCACTAATGACATGATCCTATATCTAGAAAATCCTGAAAAATAAAGAACAAAGCAATTAGAATTAATAGGCGACTTCATCACAGTGGTGGGATACAAGATTAATATGCAAAAATCAATAGCATTTCTATACACTACTGATGTGCAATCTGAGGTGGAAATCAGAAAAAAATTCCATTTATAATAGTGACTAAAACAATCAAATATTTAGGAACAAACATAACCAAGGACATAAAGGACCTGTATTCAGAAAACTACAAAACATTGCTAAAAGAAACCAAAGAAGACTTAAATAAATGAAAGGACTTTCCATGTTCATGGATTAGGAGACTAAAAATCATTAAGATGTCAATTCTACCCAAACTAATTTACAGATTCAACACAATCCCAATAAAAATCCCAACAATCTTTTTTGCAGAAATTGAAAAGCCAGTAATAAAATTTATTTGGAAGGGTAAGGGACCCCAAATCATCAAAAATGTCTTAAAAATGAAGAATGAAGTTGGAGGACTCTCACTTCCTGATTGTATAGCATATTACTCAGTCACAGTGGTAAAAACAGCATGGTACTGGCATAAGGACAGGCAGATTGACCAATGGAACTGAATTGAGAACTCAAAATTGACCCTTACATATACAGTGTTAATGAAGCCCACTCAGCTAGGCCAGAACAGTCTATTCAACAAATGGTGCTGGGAGAACTGGATATATCCATATCCAAAAGAAAGAAAGAAGACCCCTATCTCACAATTTATACAAAATTAAACTCAAAATGGAACAATGATCTAAATATAAAAACAACTATAAAACTACTAGAAGAAAATGTAGGAAAACATCTTAAAGATCTTGTGGTAGGTGGTAGTTTCTTAAACCTTACACCCAAAGCATGAGCACCAAAAGAAAAATTAGATAAATGGGACTGCCTCAATATCCAACACTTTTGCACCTCAAAGGACTGTGTCAAATGGGTAAAAATGCAGCCAACTTAATGGGAGAAAATATTTGGCAATCACATATCCAATAAGGGTTTAATTTCCATGATATATAAGGAGATCATCCAACTCAACAATAAAAAGACAAACTATCTGATTGAAAAATGGGCAAAAGACAACTGTCCAAAGAAGAAACACAAATGGTGACGCAACATATGAAAAAATGTTTATCATCATTAGTGATTATGGAAATGTAATCAAAACTACAATGAGATATTTCACACCTATTAGACTGACCACTGTTAAAAAGTTGGAAAACTGTAAATGTTGGAGAGGATGTGGAGAGATAGGAATGCTTATTCACTGTTGGTGGGAATGTAAAATGGTATAGCCACTGTGGAGGACTGTTTGGCAGTTCCTAAGGAAGTTTAATATAGACTTGCCATGGGTCCCAGTAATACCATTGCTAGGTGTATACCCAGAGGTACTGAAAGCAGTGACAAGAATATACATCTGTACACCATTGTTCATAGCTCCAGCCTTATTCATGATAGCCAAAAGTTGGAAACAACCCAGGTGTCCATCAACTGAAGAATGGATAAACAAATTGTGGCGTATACACATGATGGAATATTATGCAGCAGTAAGAAGAAATGAAGTTGTGAAACATATGACAACATGGATGAAACTGGAGGGCATATGTTGAGTGAAGTAAGCCAGACACAAAAGCACAAATACTGTATGCTTGCTCTATTGTGAAATAACTATATTATGTGAAATATAAATATATTCTGTGAAATTTGAATATGGTTTGAATGACATATATAAGACCATTTTTCTTTGTAGCTGAACAAATGTAGAGTTAATACTACAAAATGTTAATATCAGACAAAAAAACACATTATACTAATTGAAGGATACCAGACACAGAGTACTACATATTGTATGATTTCATTTATATAAAATGTAAATATAAATCAACTTATAAAGATGAAATTAGATTAGTGGTTATGTAGGGCTAAGGAAGGAATGCTATGGGGTGTGGAGTATTTCTTTTCGGAGTAATGAAATTGTTCTAAAATTTTTGAAATGATGAATGAACAACATTGTGATTATACTAAAAGCCATTGATTATACATTTTGTATAGATCATATAGTAGGTGAATATATCACAATAAAACTGCTTAATAAACAAATAAATAATTGTGCAAGAATAGCCAGAAATAGCAGCTATGTACAGCAGGGAAAACAGAGAGATTGAGATGTGAGGAATTTTCTTGTTGGCTTGTTTGTCTGTTTTTTGTTTATTATAATTATTGAAACAATGAAAATGCTTTAATAATGATTGAAGTGATGAACGTACAACTATGCGATTATACCAAATACCATTGATTGTACACTTTGGATAAATTATATGCTTTATTAATATGTATCAATAAAATTGATTTGTTTAAAATAAAAAAGATATCATCCCATTTTTATTAGATATTAACATCTTGGTTAACTCTGTGCAATATGCTGTATAGATAGATTAATAAAATAATCCACTGGACCCTGACCTCATAAGGATTAGATTTTTAAAACATATCACTAAAGAAACACCTATACCAAATGCTGGATTGAAACACAAGTGAACCACATATTTTGTCATGTGAAAAAATTATCATATCAATCAAATACACAATATTTACAAGCATATAAACACATATGTATGTATGGGCAGGCAAATAAATAACCACAAACGTTTTTATTCTTTCAATGTGTCCCAATGTCCAAAAAGAGACATGGATTCTTCTGTTATACTCTAGAGTAGAAGAAATGCTATAGAAGAAATTTAGAAAATAAAAAGATAAGCATTTTATATGAGTATATTCATGAAAAATTAGTAATAATATAGACCCAAGAATGATGGATGAAGACAGGAGTTAGAGACACTAAGTAGGAGAGTGCCATCAGAGCAGAAACATCATTGGCAGCATCTCTCTCTGAGTCACGCATTAACTACCCTGCTTGAACTGTGTGTTCATAACAGAATATCAATGTTTAACTGTATACAACAAAATGATTCCAAAAGAAAGCTTTGTCTATTTTTTTTACTCCTAGACCTATGTGTAATTTAATAGACTTGAATTAAATTAGAAATTTTAGGTCAGATCTTAAGATGACTAGCTCCACCCAATATGTTGTCTTTATTTATAGTAAACAAGTAATTTGGGTGTCCAAATTGACACAATGATTTAATATTTGGGGCTTTGTAAATCAAAGATACTAATGTTTCCACTATCAACTATTTAAGAATGACTTTTTGAGCAGAGCGTTTATTTTGTTTAATAGTGGTGTATGTCCCTTTGCTGTGGCTGTCCCAATTTATTCTAACTTTTTGTCTGGCCCTGCAATCCATCAATACATGAATCATCCCTTTAAAATTTTACAAGAATTATTATGTTGTTTCATGTAAGAAAATAATGAGTAATTCAGTACCAAATGTGATCTCATAGACTAACTGCTTCAAATTCATACATTTGTATTTTGGGATAGAATTGGATGTTGAGTATATACCACAGTGAATTAACGGTACAAAAGTCTTCTTCATTTACTATCCCAACATGTATACCATACTATTAGGGCAATGTAGTAAATAAAGTGAAACATCAAAAACTAATAGATTTAAGTTGGATTAGAAAAACTAGATATCTCTCCACGCCCCCCTGCCTTAAAAATTACCCACAAAAAATTTCTACATAATAATAACATACATTTTTTTAAAAATCTCCAAATATTAGTGATTTTATTGAAGGGTACAAACAGCAATCAATTTGGGCTCCAACTGCCTCACCTACAAAAAAGAATAATAGCATTTACTTTCCAAGGCTGTTTGGGGATTAACTTGTGACATTGCTTTGTACTGTAATTTATTTATTTTCCCTACTAAATAATAAGATCATTGAAGGTAGGTTTTATGTCTTGCTTATTGTTTTTCCTGAAATGCCTTTCTAACTTAACTTACTGTAGTCACTTTGGTTTTTATTTCTTAGCAATAAAAACAACACAAAAGTGTTTATTTTGAGGAGAAAAAGACTATCATGTCAGTGAGATCCACTCATATTAAGAGGTTGCAATGGCAACTTTTCAAGAACTGAATTCCACCCTGAAGGGTCAGTTTCATCTTTAATGTCCCCAATTACTTTCTGATTTGTTTAGTTTAGTGCTTTCAATATACAAAGGAAAGACAGTCATAGAATAAATGTTTCCATTGCCACAAGGAAAAACTGGAAAGAAAACAGGGGCCACAGGTCACAAACAGCTCCAAAACAGTGTAGGGTATATTCCATTAGACTTCAAAGTCTGAGAGTCATCTCAGACATCTTTTCCTTGGGGCCTTAGGGCTTGCCCTGTGGCCATGTTCTCAGCTTCATCCTCATCAAGCATCGGGTGGTGGCCAAAATCTAGGCCCCATCCCCTGAGAACACTGGGGTGATGGCCAGACTCTTCCCAATCCCAAGGGTATGGGCTCAACCTGCTCAGATCAATGAGATGGCAGCCAAACTCATCCCAATCCCTAGGGATTGTGCTCCACCCCCTCTGAAGCCTGGGATGGTAACACTCCCTGAACAATGAGGCAGAAGGCCTGCTCTATTTAAGTGCCAGTGCATACTCACCCCCTTCAGACATGTGGGTGGGGTCCCTCACCTGGCCCAGAAGATGTCTTTAGTCTAGACTTCAACTCCCATGGTACTGCCTTTGTAGACATTTTGCCTTCAATCTGTCCCTCTCTGTCAATTTTTCGTCCAGCCTGGCAGTGGTTCTGTTCATACAGATCTCGTAAAAAACTTGTTGGTTTTGCATGCAGCAAACAGGAGTCCAAGCTGTCAGACAGTAAGACTTTCCACAGATCCTTCCTGGATAACTTCATTTCCAATCCTGACTTACACTGAAATGACTGGCTGGTTCCATGTTCAGTTAAATCCTCACATGGGCACAATATTCTGGGGACTCACTTTCTAGAAGTTCAGAATTTTCCAAACCATCAATTTCTGGTTTCTTTGTGCCCAGGAATTCACTTCTCAGCTTATCCGTTTCCTCTCACATTTACTATATGCTGCCAGTAGAAGCCAAGCAGCATGTTCCACATTTAGTTTCAAAATCTTCGTAATTAAATATCCCAGTTAGTCACTTTCAAATTCTGCCCTTGCTCTAACATCAGAACACAATATTGCCAAGGTTCCTGCCACTTTAAAACAAGGGTCACATTTCTTCCAGTTTGCATTGAAACATTCATCATTTCTGTCTGAGGTCTCATCAGAAGTACCCTTAGAGTCCAAATCCTTATCAATACTCTCTTCAAAGCAATCTAGGCCTTTTCTACCAGGCATCTCACTATGCTTCTAAAATCTACCCTTTAGCCATTTAAAGAACCATTCCCACATTTTTGGTATTTGCAATTGCAGCACCTACCCTCCTGGTACCAATTTCTGTTTTAGTTTGCTAAAGGCTGCCATGGGAAGATACAAGAAACGAGTTGGCTTTTACAATGGGGATTTATTAAAATAAGCTTACAATTCTGAGGCTTTGAAAGTGTCTAAATCAAGCAGGAGAAGATTTCTCCCTGAACTGCTGCTGTGGCCAATCAGGCACATGGCAGCATCTGTCAGTCTCCGCCTTCTCTTCCAGGCACCTTTGATTTCAACTTTTTGCCCTCATAGCTTTCTCTTTCACTTTCTCTGGGTTCCTCTCTGTCTCTGCAGTCTTTTCCTTTGTATATTCATTCTATTTATAAATCCAATAAGAGGATTAAGACCCACCCTAGGATATACCTTACTGGGGTATTCTAATCAAATGGACCTTAACTGAATCCATCTAATCAAATGTTCACAATAAGTTCATATCCACAAGAATGGAGCAATTTAAGAAACTAATTTCCTGGGATCCACAAAAGACTCAAACTACTACACTTACTAAAAGTAAGTTGAGAGTTGAAGAAAGAATTTATCATTTATTTAATAATTTAGAAGGTTCTCACTGAAAATTATTTCAGTGGTGCTTGCCAAAGTCTCCCAAAATAGACCATCTTTGTTTGTATGTTATGTTTTTATTTTGTTATGAAATATTTTGTACAAATGGGTAAATACAGATCATAGTATAACATATTCATACACTACCCTGATTTTTCCAGATACTAACATTTTGCTATATTATCTCAACATTTCTTTTCAACATGTATTCATTTAAAAAACGTTAAGTGAAAAAACCAAGTTGCAAGAGAAAATATAGACTATCACATATATAATGTTTAAAACCATCAATAAAATAGTGTATCACATTTAATTGATTTAACACTCCACTTATTAACTAATTTGTCTAAAATCATTTATTTAGTGTCCAATATATTAAAGTTAGTTTTATAAATAACATGGGCAATGCAAAATGTGTAACACATGTTATCTATTACCAAAGAACTTGCCATGTGTCAAGGGAGATGACACAAACATATTAATGGTAAGGAAGCTTATTGAAGAATAGCTGCATGAAGATACAAAAAAGTGTCTTAGAAGGCCCAAGGAATGACTGATTTCTAGCTAGTGTGGGATCCAGGAAAATCATGATATTCCCATGCTAGCTGGTAGAGGAGATGAGAGTTGGGTTAGGAGGTAAAGGTGGGTTAGGGCATGCACATGTGAAGATGAAGGTTAATGAATAGTATGAAATATGGCACTAAAAGGAGAAACCACTAGATGTTTTCCTTGAACAGCAAGTAGTGAAGTTTAGTTGATGCCTAGGGTGTAGGAAGAATTGTGAGAATTTAGGGGGGGAAAGTCTGTATTTATCTTGGGGAGCTCAATTCTGGGATAAGATGTTTCAACTCATGATAAGTAACAGAAAGTCATTTAAGTGGCTCTCTGCATCGCCTTTAAACCTTTGCCCCTCTGACAAAGAAAGCAGTGAAAGCAATTATACAAGAAATATGCTGGCAGATATCCACTTTTAATAGTGTCAGTTCTGAACCATTCTTTCCCCAATTATATCTACACTTATTGCTATGGTTCCCTTTTTCTGTTTTTACCTCTTATTAACCCTTCTATTTGCATTTAATAACTTGCTTTTTTACAGATCATTATCTTTGATTCAATTCTCCCACCTTCCCAATCTTTTCTTTGTGGTGAAATGACCTATAGGGAGTGTAGCAGTTTGATATTATGTATTCCAAAAATAGATACTGGATTATGTTTGTAAACTGGTTTGTTCCTCTCGGCATATTAGGTTATATTGGGTTCAGAGGTTTCACTTTTACTTGATTAAATAATGTTTGAGGCTTTGATTGGGCCACGTCAGTGGGACGTTGAGTCCTCTCCCCCTTGGTGCTTGGGGACTCACAGAGAAACCACACTGCCAAGAAAGGAGTTTGGAGTTTTGATCCTGGAGCCTGGAAGTAAACACATAGTGAAGCAGATACGTGAGGAAAGAGAGGCTCAAATGGACACAGCAAAGGCACCAGGCAGAGAGATGAGCCATTTGCCTGATAGCCTACAGCTGGCCTTGTGGAGAGAGCAGAGGAACCTCAGGAAGAGAGGAGCCCCAGGCAGAGAGGAAACCAGGAAGCCTGAACCTTTGCAGACGTTGGCAGCCATCTTGCTCCAACACGTGGCAACAGACTTTGGTGAGGGAAGTAACTTCAGATTTATGGCCTAGGAACTGTGGACTTCTACCCCCAAATAAACACCCTTTATAAATGCCAACAGATTTCTGGTATTTTGCATCAGCACCCCTTTGGCTGACTAATACAGGGAGCAATAGAACTTCTCTTAGACTGCTATTTCCAGCAATCCTGGCACCAATTAAATCCTGTGTTTCCCATTCCAACCATTCCATGCCAAAATATCACTTGTCTTGCATTATTTTGGCCTATGTTGACTTTCTAGGAATACATCCCATATTTTATACTCAGGGCTTGCTGATCTTTTCTCTGGGTTTCACTTTGATTTTTATAGGATAGTGAAGTAGGAATACATGTTGACTTTCTAGGAATACATCCCATATTTTATACTCAGGGCTTGCTGATCTTTTCTCTGGGTTTCACTTTGATTTTTATAGGATAGTGAAGTAGATAAGTAATAGAGCTAATTGTACTTACATCGCTTATGTGTATCAGTTGGATCCTCTGTGCTCACATATTTCAAATGGCCATCCTCTAAATCTATAATAATCAAGTAGTCTGGAGACACTGGTAGAGTGAATCATTGCTAAAATTCCACATAAATCAGTGGATTATACTTTGCAATATGTAACAGGTAAAAGGTAGCATCTACTTGAAAACAGCAGTCCAGGTCTGTGGCAGCTATTTCAGCACTAGTCACATTAGGAATTAGGAGAAAGCAAAAAATCAAGTAAATTGGCAACTAGCTTTCAAAGTGAATAGTGTCCTGTTCTGCATAGATAAGACAGATGCTATTAAAATTCCAAGTATTGAAGTGGAAAAAAGTTTCATATAACCATAATGTGTGGCAACTCAGCCAGCATTCAAAACTCATTCCTGAGATAGTTTCTCCCATGTCATAGCCTGAGGCAATATGAAACTTTAAATCCTTCATCTTGTAAATAGCAGTCTAGCTGAAGCAAAATGAAGACCACTATATTCATCAGGGGCTCCTGGCAGGGGATTTTCTTCTATCTAATTTCCATTACTACTTTTGCTTTATTTCACACTCAACTTTTCATTTGTCTCCAAATTCTGATTCTCTTCCACTAGAATTGTTACTTTGGGAAAGCATTAGTGTTTCCAAAAAACAGAAATAAAATTCCAGCACAAATATTAAATATAAAGGGGAAAGTTAATTCAAACACTCTAGTTTTCTCCATTCTGGATGTGAAAATACAGTTCCTGTGCTAAATATTTTCAACAGCTAGGTTCAGTGTTTATCAGATTAAGATCCATGAAAGAGTTTCAATAGATCATGAACTGAGAAAAGAGTAAGTTAAACTGTGGATGTAAAATTATGTGCATTATGTGCATTTTTCTGAACAGTTTCCATAGTTTGTAAAAATAAATCTGTGAAGCAAAAAAGTGGTTAAGAGACACAAACTATTGTATTCTGTCCTGTTAGCACTTTATTTTATAATGCACAGTTCAAGCATAACTAATATTTTTCTTCAGTTAAATATAATGTTAAACTTTATATGCTAACAAATTGAATTCAGTAAAAATTTCAATAAAAATTTTTTTTAAATCAAAAGGCATATTAATTTCCTGCTATGATGGCATATCTTGTACCAGGCCAATTCTGAACTGAGAACAATGAAAAAAACCTTATAAAAAAGGAAGTCTGTTTGAAGACATCATAGAACTGCTAAAATTAGCCAGAAATAGAGAAGAAAATTCAGAGGGGGAGAGAGAGAGAAAGAAAGAGAGAGAAAGAGAGAGAGAGAGAGAGAGAGAAACACATTGAGATAAATTTTAATAATTTAAATTGCTACTTTTCCTCTCCAGGCATTTGCCCTACTATTAGCTTGGGACAAGAAGCCAAGAAACTGGACAGAGGGAACAGTGAAGAGGCTAAGAGATCCGTAGGGCTTTCACCTATCTCACAATGCTAGGGGGAAAAAATGGAGTTCAGGGAAACAGAAGCAGTAAGAATTTTATGACAAGATCATGGGAAAAAGAGATGTCTGCAGAAGTAAAACATTTCCAGCTTTGCATTAATGAATTTTTCTTATTCTCAAGCTTTGATGGAAAAATGTCTAAGAAATCAACAGAAAGTGACTAAAGGGCAAACCAAGTTTTCTGAGGTCTCATAGTGCTAGGGAGACAATAATACGATTTCAGGACCCAACAAGATGAGTGAAACTAAACTAAGGCTGTTCAATCAACAATTGGATTAAATTAATCTGCTTTCTGCTTCCTGGTAAAGGATAGGGCAAGTTTTCTCTGAAGGAAGATAATGTCATACAGAAACTCTGTGATTTTTCTAACAGAATGTCCAGCATTCAATAAAATAAAAAATATATACCCAAAAAATGGATCAAGATGAGAAAAAACACAATATAAACAGTCATGAAGGTGATGTAGATATGAGTCATTACATTAAAACATAAAATAACTATTTGATTTCCAAATATAAAAGACAACTACAATCTGTATAAAAGTATCAGATGGAAATTCTAGAAATGAAAAAATACATGAACTGAGCTTAAGGACTCAAGCAGAAAATTGGATAGTATTGAAGAAAGAGTTATTGAACTATAAATATAGATCAGTCGAAAATATTCAGAATGAAGTAGAGAGAACAAAAATAGTTGAAGTGTGGAAAAGGCATAAGAGACATACTGAGCACAGTGACTATTCCTATAATTTGTACAATTGATGCTAAGCAGAGGAAAGAAGAGTACAGAAGCAATATGTGAAGAGACAAGAGTTGAGAATTTTCTCAAAATTGGCAAAAGATTTCAAACCAGGATTCCAGAAATTCTAGAGACCTCAAATGGGATTAATACAAAGAAAGCATACTTAGAAATACCAGAGTATAATTACTGAAAAGCAAATAAAAAGTTTAAAATAAGCTAGAGAAATGATAAACAAATGATACTCATTATTATGATAACAACTGACTTCTTAACAGAAACAATGGAAATCAAAAGGCAGTGGAATAGCATATTTAAAGTGCTGAAAGAAAATAGTTAGCATTCTTCAAATCAATAAAAAGGAAAATATTATTCAATAATAAATGTGAAAAAGAACTATCTCCAGACACAATCTCTTCCCCCAAATCCTCAGAATTTGTCACCTCCAGGCAGCACCAAAAATGACTCTAAGAGGAATTCTTCAGGCAAAAGAAAAATGATTGCAGACAAGAAAATGGGAATGAAGGAAAATGTGAAGAACAAAGAAAAGTGTCAACTCTTGGGAGAATAAAAAGAATGCTGAAAGATTTAAATCAATGAAAATCGTGACTTGGGGATTAAAACACATGTATAACAAAAAAACATGACATATTTGCAAAAATAATAAACTACTCATGAATGAAGGTTTATTTCACGAATTAAATGGCATTTAAACATTTAGACAGTAATCAAGGTAGTGAATCAAATTGACAAGATAAATAGGAAAATTCTATAATGAAAAATCAATCCCCATTTTTGATAAAAGATTTTAATAATCAAGATTAGCTAGCAAAAAGGAATAATCTTATGAAAAGTATTTACTAAAAATCTATAACAAACATCACATTTAATGGTGAAATATTGAAAGCCTTTCTCCTGAGAAAAGGAATGAGCAGAGAACTCCATTTATCACTACATATGTACTGTTGTTGCAGTACTGATTTTACTAGAGGTTCTAGCCAGTGCCATAAGGCAAGATAAAAGTATAATAATTGAAAAGTAAGAAAGAAAACTGTAATTTTTATAGACAACACAATTGTGCATATAGAATATACAAAAAGATACATAGATGAATTATTAGAATAAATCAGATAATTTAGTAAGTTTGCTGCTATGTCAAATATTTAAAAATCAATATACATATATATTAGTAATTTCTAAACAATTATAAAATGAAGTTTAAATAAATTTATCATTTACAATGGCATTAAAAATCACATACCTAGAAATAAATCTAGCAAAAGATATGCAAGAAGCAGAAAACTGCATAGCATTATTGAAAGAAATTAAAGACCCAAATAAGAGGAGATACATGCATATATATATATGTATATACACATATATATATATGTATATGTGTATATACATATATATATATGCATGTATACACACACACACACACTGACATTTCCTTGAATATAGAAGATTCAATATTGTGTAGATGTAAATTTTCACCACATTGTTCTATTGATTAAAAGCAATTTCAAAAACACTCCTACCAGGTTGTGTGTGTATGTGTGTGTGTGTGTGTGTGTGTGTGTGTGTATGTGTAATTGGGGGGGGTATATTTGTCTTTTTTTCTTTAGCCATTATATATTTAGGTAATTTGTACACAGCAACAGATAACTAATATAGAATATGGCAATACAGTTCAAATTTTACCACTAACTACCTCAATTCTCTGATCTTTCATCCTCTACAAAATGATATATCTAAAGGTTCTTTCAGTTTTAAAAATGCCATATTATTTTAGAAACATTTTTAGAAATGATGAGGAATTGCTCAGCTAGATTTATCCCTGTAAGTATTGCAGAGGCAAATTTATTTTTTTCTGTGCTTTTGTTTTACTTTTTTACAATCTTGAATCTGAGTGCCTTTGTAGGGGGATGGACCAAATCAGAAGTTATTCAGTTTTATTACCTATTTACATATTTTTGATCAGCTTAATTTCTTAGTAATAGAGTAAAACTTTCAGTGTTTCAAGTGTATTTCTGTCTCCAAAATAAGATTACTGCACAGCATAGTGTGCTAACTAAAATGATCCAATGTTTTTTTTCCCTAAGGTAATGTGTTTATTATAATAAACAAGGTTTTCCTTTGTGTGATCTTGTATTAGTCAAGAAAGGGGTGCTGATGCAAAATACCAGAAATCTGTTGGCTTTTATAAAGGGTATTTAATTGGGGTAGAAGCCCACAGTTACCAAGCCATAAAGCATAGGTTACTTCCCTCACCAAAGTCTGTTGCCACGTGTTGGAGCAAGATGCCCATGAGGGTTCAGGCTTCCTGGGTTCCTCTCTTCCCAGGGCTTGCTTGTCTCTGGGCTCAGCTCCTCAGCTATCTCCTCAAGGTCAGCTGTAGACTCTGAGGTTCTCTAGGCTTTGCCTCTCTCCACAAGGCCAGCTGTAGACTATCAAGCAAACGGCTTGTCTCTTTTCCTGGGGCCTTCTCTCCTTCCTCATGACCAAGCTTCTCTGTGTGCTTACCTCCCTGGGCTCCAGCATTAAAACTCAGCATCAGAACTCCAACTCAAAACTCCAACCAACTCCTCTGCTCTGCCATGTAGTTTTATCTCTGAGTCCCCGCCCACCAAGGGGGCAGGAATGCAAAGTCCTACTGACATGGCCCAATCAAAGCCCTAATAATAACTTAATCACGCCCAGAGGAACAGACCGGTTTACAAGCATAATACAATATCTATTTTTGGAATTCATAACTGATGCCAAACTGCTACAGATCTATTTACCAATTCCTTTAGCTTACAAAGAATCTCTCTCTAATAAATTCACATAATTTAATATCTGGACCACTTGGTAGACCCTTAATTATATTCTGCTTCATTTAATTCTTCAAATGTGCTTGTCTTGTCTAAACAAGAAAGTATATAATTTTGAGAGCTTTTTATATTTAATGACATCTAGCAGAGTGCTATTTACATAGAATCTGTTCTATAAAAAATATTTAATAATGATTTCATTTCCAGTATTGCCTAGTAGATTCTTTGAAAAAATATGATCAGTACTGGCTTCACAATTTAAGTTGCATTTACTCCATGAAAATCACTTTACCAGTAAATGAAAACTAAGTAAATGTTTGCAAGGAGATAGTGCAAAGATATTCAGTATACCTAACTACAACAAAACAATTCCTTTCCTGCAATTTACATTTAATCTGAGCTTGAGACCTGCTGGTTTTGGCGTTAATAAAGGATAAGTTAATGCATTTCATAAATTTTAGCATGCAGAATGTAATGGTTAGGCTCATGTGTCAACTTGGCCAGGTAATGGTGCTCTGTTGTTTGACTCAAGCAAGCTCTGGCCTAATTGTCCTGTGAGGACATTTTGTGGACTTAAATCATTAGTGAGTTGATTAATCTATGGCTGATTACATCTACAATCAACTGAGGAGATTGCCTTCAGCAATGAGAGACATCTCATCCAATTAGTTGAAAGCCTTAAAAGGAGAAGTGATTTCAGCAGTCAGAGAAAGAATTCCCATCTCTACTTCAGACAGACAGCTTCTCTCAGTCAAATCATCAACGACCTTCATCAGAGTTCCTGGCTTACAGCCTGCCCTACGGAATTTGGACTTGTGCATTCCCAAGGTTGCATAAGACAATTTTATAAAACCTCATAGAATTTACAGATCTCCTGCTGGTTCTGTTTCCCTAGAGAACCTTGACTAATACACAGTGTCATAACATGAAGCAATATATAGTTTTTAGTCTAACATTATGGTAAAATCATATTAGGATGTAGCATTGGTTTGGTTAGCTAGGGATAGGAAAACTAAATTAACCTTAGAAACTATTAAATAAAAAGGATGCTTCTAGTCATGATGGACTTTTAAGTTTATAGCCCTGCCCTCTTACAAATTCACCCTGTTCCATTGCTTTCCTTAATCACTGGACTCTGTAGGAATAATTATATTTAAAATACTTCAAAACTGTCTTGACATGTCTTAAACCAATCAGAATAGATGCCTGGAAAATATAAACTCACATTACCATGAATAAGTGATATTTATTCTCCTGCTTGCCACTACCACCCTGTTTTATACTAAATATTATCTGAAGATGTATCTATATTTTAAAAAATTATTTAGATATATAGAAATTTTTATATCTTTTACTAAAGAAGTTGTAAGTTGGCAGAAAAATCATTCAGAAAAGAGAATTTCCCTATACCATTCCCCATTATTAACACTTTGCTTTAGCATAGTACCTTTGTTACCATTAATGATAGGGTATTATTATAATGTACTATTAACTATAGTCCACTATTTATACTAAGGTTCACTGTTTGTGTTCCACAGTCCTATTTTTTAAAAATTTTTAGTATAGTAACATATATACAACCTAAACCTTTTAATCACATTCAAATACATAATTCAGTGTTATCAATCATATTCACAATGTTGTGCTATCATCAGCATCATCCATTACCAAAGCCTTTCCATCACCCTAAAGAGAAATCCTATACCAATTAAGCATTAACTCCCTATTCCCTACTCCCACTGCAGCCCCTGGTAGCCTATATTCTAGTTTTTAACTTCATGAATGTGCTTAGTCTAATTTTTTTGTATCAGTGAGATCATACAATATTTTTCTTTTGGCATCTGGCTTATTTCACAGAAATTGATGTCTTCAAGGTTCATCCATGTTGTAGTATTCCTTCTGGCAGCTGAATAATATTCTATGGTATGTATATACCACATTTTGTTTATCCATTCATCTGTTGAGAGACACTTGGGATGCTTCCATCTTTTGGCAATTGTGAATAATGCTGCAGTGAATATAGGTGTGTAAATATCAGTTTGACAATCCTTTAGAGTATATACTTAGATATGGGACTGCTGGGTCATATATTAATTCTATATTAGGTTTCTGAGAAATTACCAAACTCTTTTACACAGCAGCTGCACTATTTTACATTCCCACCACCAATGAATGAGTATTCCTATTTCTCCATATCCTCTCCAACACTTGTTATTTTCTATTTTTTTAATTGTAGTCATTCTATTGGTGTGAAATGGTACGACACTGGGGATTTGATTTACATTTCCCTAATGGTAATTACATTGAGCATCTATCAAGTGTGTTTTGTTTGGCCATTTGTATTATCTTCTGTGGAGAAATGTCTATTCAAGTTTTTGACAATTTTTAAATTGGGTTGCTTGTCCTATTGTTGATTTGTAGTATTTTTAAAAATATACTCTGGATAATAAAGCCTTATTGGCTATGTGGTTTCTGCATATTTTCTCCCATTCTGTAGGTTATATTTTTACATTCTTGATGAAGTCATTTAATGTGCAAAAGTTTTAATTTTGATGAAGTCCATTTATCTATTTTCCTTTTTGTTGTTCATGTTCTTGTGTAAAGTCCTAGAAACTGATGCCTAATACAAAGTTCTGAAGATGCTTCTCTTTATTTTCTTCTGGAAGTTTTTTAGTTTTGGTTCTCATATTGCGGTCTTTGATCCATTTTGAGTTAATTTTTTTATATGGTGTGAAGGAGGGGTCCACCTTCATTCTTTTGCATATGGATATCAAGTTTCCATTTGTTGAAGAGACTATTTTCTCCCAGTTGAGTGGACTTGGCTCACTTGTGAAACGGCAAATTGATTGGTCATAGCTGTGAGAGTTTATTTCTGAACTCTCAATATGATTTCATTGGACTATATATCTGTCCTTGTGCCAATACCATGTTCTGTAAATATGGTAACTTTGTAATAACTTTTAAAATCATGAAGTGTGAGGGCTCCAACATTTTTCTTCTTTTTCAAAACGATTTTAGCTATTTGGAGCCCCTTATCTGTCTGTAAAATTTTGATGATTGGCTTTTCCATTTCTATACAGAAAGTTGTGTTGGAATTTTGATTGTGTTGAATCACTTTGGGTAGAATCGACAACTTAACAATATTTAGTCTTCCTATCCATGGATGCAGAGTGTCTTTCTATTTTTTAGACCTTCTTTGATTTTTTTTAGCAATGTTTTGTAGTTTTCCATGCATAAGTCTTTTATATCCTTGGCTAAATTTATTCCTAGATATTTGATTATTTTAGTTGCTATTATAAATGGAATTTTAAAAATTTCCTCTTCAGAGTGTTCATTACTAGTGTATAGAAAATTGACTGATTGTTATGTGTTGATCTTATACCCTGTCAGGTTGCTGAATTCATTTATTAGCTGTAATAACATTCTTGTAGATTTTTCAGGATTTTCTATATATACAATCATGTCATCCACAAATAGGGAACATTTTACTTCTTCCTTTCCAATATGGATGCCTTTTATATCTTTTTCTTGCCTAATTATTCTGGCTATAACTTCTAGTACAATGTTGAATAACAGTGGTGACAATGGGCATCCTTGTCTTCATTTCATTTTTTAGAATGAAAGCTTTCAGTCCTTCATCATTGAGTAAGATGTTAGCTGTAGGTTCTTCAGATTTGCCCTTTATGTTAAGGAAGTTTCTTTATATTTCTAGTTTTCCAAGTATTTTCTATCAACAAGTGGTGCTGGATTTTGTCAAATGCCTTTTCTGCATCAAATCGAGATGCTCTTGTAGTAGTTTCCCCCTTTGTTCTATTAACATGGCATATTACATTAATTAATTTCCTTACTTTGATCCACCCTTACGTACCTGGAATAAATACTACTTGGTCATGGTATATAACAGTTAATTAAGTGCCCCCATTTAATTATTTTGTGTCTACACACAACTATGCACACAAATATTAAACCTTTATCATTCCTTTAATCTTGGTTTTACAATCATAATAATCAAAGTTAAAAACACTTAGACTCATGAGGATCATGTCACTAACAAATATTTTTCTAGACAACTTTGCTATTGTAAGATAGAATCTTCTTATTTTAATTTTAAATTTATTTGATTACTAGTGACATTTGAAAATATTTCTTAATTTTAATAATATTACTTCTTTCCTTTTAAAGATATTCTGCTTATGGTCTTTTATACTCTCTCTTGGGACTAGGAGTGGGGGTGAGGGTGCATTAATTGTATTCCCTGAGTTGTGGGATAGTGTTGTGGTTAAAAACCCAACAATTGAAATGAATATATGTTGGTCCAAGTTCCAGCTCTGTCACACATCAGTTGTATGACTTGAGGTGGATTTTTTTAACATTACCAAGACTGTTTAATTGTATGTAAGAATGGTTAAATAATATTATGCCATTGATAAATTGTAGGCAAATTAATGAGTTAATGATTAGAATAATATCCAGCAATATGCACTCAATAAATACAGGGCATTATTGATTAAATAAATGATTTATGCTTTTCACATATATTACTACAATTATTCTCAATTTATATCTGCCTCTTATTTTTTGTGAGGTTGAGTTGAAATACTCATTTGTATGGCCAGTTCTGATGTTGCATAAGTATTGGTAATGCCTTGGGAACCCTAAATACTACTATATCTTCCCCTTCAAAATTCACCTATTACTATTCTATTATCCATAAAATATTCTATCTTAACAGTTAAATGTAGGTATGTGTGTGTTTGTGTGTGTGTGTGTATGGGGGGTATTTTCTAGGAGAAAAATTAAAGGATTACATTAAAACCTTAACTACATAATTTTAGAGCAGCTTTGAAATGTTCTTCAAGTGTTGTAATCTACTGTAGTTGTCATTAACATATGAGAATATGAATAAGTTATGAATGTTTATTTTAAAATTTTGATCCTATTTCGAATCTTTACATTCCCAGGGATAATAACTTTTAAAATTACAACACCTTAATATCATGAGACACAGAAAATTAATATGATAAACTTGTGTGGAAGTTGACACTAATTTTAAGGATTTATTAACATAATTAAATTATTCTTATAAGGGCAAACTTTTAGAAGAAATATTTCCAACAAACTTGAGAAACCATCTGTTTACAAAGGAGGAAGTGGAGCTTGAAAATAACATTTCCAGAAAAGCTTTAATAAAGTTCCATATTACTACTAGTACATTTTGCAAATACAACAATATGATTAAAATAGTATTATTCTTTGGGAACAGAGAGATCAGAATATAATTAGTAAATAGTTATATCACCATTAAACTTTCCCTGCAAAAATTGTATTGGTTTTCATAAGTTATTTAAAAAGGAATTACATTTCAGATGGAGCAATAAAGAATTACTTTATACTGTCTTTGCAGTGGAACTGTTTATTCAAACAAAATCTTAGAAGTAATCTCAATATATAAAACAGATGAAAGCACAGCTTCTTTAAAATGATAGGTGCTAAAACTATTTTACATGAGAATCACCTAAAAAATTTAATAAGTATGCAAAGTAGACTTCACTACAGACCAAAAAAACATAAAAAATCCTCCCATGTGATTCTAATATGCAGTCGGAGGTGAATGCCAAGTGTCTAGAAGAATTACAGTAGGACCTGGAGACCCATTCACTTGGACCACCCCTGACAACTTAAGAATTCCAGAAAAAGAGTTTGAGACCACTGGACTAGCAGATTTTTTCTAATTAACAATTATTAAATGGAATATGTTTTTAAATAAGTAAAATTTTTATAAATATGAGTTAAGGAATAGAAATAATAAATGTTAGTTAGACTCTTGAACAGAGAAGGCTGTGATCACATTAAATATAACAGACAGGATTAAAACAAACAATTACAAAAAATAGGAAATGAAACCACCTGATATTGACACAAAGCCATTCATTTGTGATGTTTCAAAAGAGGTTTTTCAAAAAATCAGTAGCCAATGAATTAATAATTTGTATGAGCCAGTATAAGACACTTGAAGCTATACATTTTAGAATAGACATGACTCCAGCCTTCAATAATCATAGTCTAAAAGAGCTTTCCAGGAGGAATGTTCCATGCACACAAGAACACACACACACACAAATATTCTTTTAAATTATGATGTATATATATATACACACACATACCCGTATATACAATTTATAAGATACATAAGGTTTCATATTATAATTTAGTATATAGTATATATAGCTGTATATTACTGCATATACTGTATATAAACAGCATATAATGTTTACTATATAATATTTGATGTTTAATAACAGTAAATATAATATTCTAGATGTACATACAAACATGCATGCACATAAGTTCATTTATAAGTGATTCAAGAATGATCTGTGGCCTTTTGATGGTGGAAGGAAATACATTCAGCATATACTTTTTCAACTGTTAAGTGGTTATTATTTGTTTCATTCTTTGGAATGTTCAAATATTACATAAATATATTCTTAGTTATTATTTAAGTTACTAAAATATGCATTAATGTACTGCCTGAAAGATCCAGATAGATGAGATAAAAAGTAAAGATTTTATTTACTTTAATAAATGGGAATATCTTCTGACCATATTGCCACTTCTCCGCTAAAAAAAAAAAAAGAATGCAAACACTGTAAATCTGAGTTTAAATTCAAGACTGAAGGTCTTAACCCAAGCTAGCTAATTGGGCATATTTGACATTTATTTTATTGCCTTGTTCTTTTTCACTGTGATTTTCTTCTTTAATGAAGACAAAATTCCTGACAACCACACTGCCCCAGAGAATAGTTTTGTAGCAAAGAGGTCAAGTCCCTCTATGTTTGTATTTCTCCTAAATTCTCAACCTCCTTAATAACATTATCAATTCCTTACTCTCGCTGGTAACTTATTTCACCTGCTAACATTTCTCATTCATGGTATTACTATTGGGGTCACTATTCTTTGTAGTCAGAATGTACATCTTTTTTTAGGAGACTGACAATTTTTTTTAGGAGATTGATTCTCAGATTTTGATAAGAGCAGTGATTGAAGGGCACCTTGAGGAGCCATTTATTTCTTAAATCACTTCAAGGTTTTAAATCTCCAAACCATCACAGAAAGTTGAGAATATTTCACTACTTACCAAGAGATTTTAGAGTTTTCTTTGTACCTTATTTTCATGGCTATAGTATATAGGTATATTAGGTTTTCAACCTAAGTAACACCTCCTTTGTTCTCTTGTGCACACATTTATTCATTCAGCAAACACTTGTTCAGCATTTACTACATCTGAGGAACTGTGATTTGCAGTAAGTACTCAAATAGTACAAGTAAAATACGTTACTGCCTTCCATGTGTTCAGATAAAAAATAAAAGTAAGCAGACATTTGGTGTAGACTGTAATCCTGGGAAGGATTAAAGCTTTGCAGCTTATAAGGATACAGAGAAAGGGCAGGAAAGTGAGGAGTTTTCTCAGTGGAGATAAAGTCTACATTAAATTTTGAATCATCAGTAAAGGTCAGCAAGTGGTGGGGATGGGAGCTTCAGGTCTGCGGTGACCAAAAAAAAAAAAAGCATCATTCAGATCTCCTGCTGCAGGGAGAATTATTGATTGGCAGTCCCAGCTACTACCCCTCTGGATCCACCACTGAATTCACGCCAAGGCTATGCTTCTCTCGGCCTTCTCTAAGTCACTAACTGTGTACCAAGGGAGCACTGGTTTGAGCTTATTCCTGTGGGATGTAGTACTCTTCTAACTGATGACTTTACCTTCAATTCTCAGTGGTCTGGCTGGCACTTTCTTAGAATTGCACTGGAGTATTGTGCTTCCAATCCTTCCTCCTTTCTCTTCTTTTCTTAGGTATCAGATCTGCATCATGACCTGAATATTTTCTCTATTTTTAATTCCTCCCTTTATCTTTCATAGCTCTACCCCAAGTCCCAAATCTCTTTCATGACTAATCCTGTTTTGTCTTCGTCTCAGAGAACCAGAACTAACAGGTATCAAGAATGGCCTGTGGAAAATGGCATTTAAGGACTGGTTAACTTGTTGCCAAGAAAGCAAAGAGGAGGATACCATCCTGAGTGATATTTGGGTATGACTAGTCCCTGGCAAAAGTGGTAGGCCAATTACTGAATAGTTCACTGGAGGTGACCTGGCAAAATTTCCTGATATAGGGTAGCTCCCATGCAGGTGTGAAGATTCAGGCATTTTAAAACTATGGGGACAAGAACTGCAGAGTTTTCTGGTTATTGCTAAACTGCATTGACTTTCTGTGGAGGGATAATGAAAAAATATTCCTAAGAAGTAAAAGTCTAGGTGTGACAGCAGAGATTCTTTTTTGGTAGCACACAAAGAGAACTTTTTCACCTATAGTGGAAGAAGGGACCCAGCAGTGTAAGGATTGGACTTTGGCAGTCATGAAAATATGCTGCTCAGATCTGCTATACAGATTATAGATGATTGGCAGCCTGAGCTGCCACACTATTGGATCTACCACCATGTTCATGACAAGGCCATGCTTGCCATGCCCTACTCGCAATTTCTGTTTTAGTTTGCCAAAGGATTGCCAATGCAAAGTCCCAGAAAGGTGTTGGCTTTTATAAAGGTATTTATTTGGGGTAAAAGCTTACAGTTCCAAGGTGATTGTGATGGTTAGGCTAATGTGTCAACAGAGCTAGGTAATGGTGCTCAGTTTGGTCAAGTAAGCACTAGCTAATTGTAATACAAGGACACTTCATTAACTTTACCAGTGAGTTGATTGCATAGATGGCTGGTTACATCTACAATCAACTGAGGAGACTGCAGTCAGCAATGAGTTAAGTCTCATCCAATCAAGTGAGGCCTTGAAAGGAGAGGTGATTTCAGCATTCAGAAAGAAAATCCCCATCTCTACTTCAGATAGCCAGAATCTTCTGGGGGAATTCAATGAGGAGCTTTCTCTGAGTCCCTGGCTTAAAGCCTGCCCTACGAATTTTGGACCTGTATACCTCCACAGCTGTGACAAATTTTATAAAATCTCATACTATTTACAGGTATCTTCTGTCAATTCTTTTCCCCTAGAAAACTCTGACTAACACAGCTGTGAAAAAGTCTAAATCAAGGTACCATAAGAGTTGCTTTCTTACCAAAGTCAGCTACTAGTGATTCTGTTGTCCAGGCACATGGCAAAGCAAGATGGCCACTGATCTCTGTTGAGGTCTTCACAGCTGAAGGCAAACCTGGCATAGGGCTTATCTCTCTATCTCTCTAGGCCTCAGCTCCTTGAACATCTCAGGGGCTTCCTTCTTTGCAGTTCAACTGTGGGTGAAATTTCTCACATACCAGTGCATGTTCTTTCCTCTGGGGCACTGGACTCCATAATGGGTGACTTTGACTCAAAGACTCCCCATCAGCTTGGTTGAGATTTGCTTGAACTGTGTTGCAGGCTGATAATCTTCCTGCTCAATTTTCCTTCCTTACTCCTCTTCTTTCACAAGTGTCAAACACACTGATTTCTGAATACTTTCCATGCTTACTTACTCCTGCTTCCTCCTCTTTATCTTTCATAGGTATTGGCCTAATAAGTATCCTTGCATCTAATTCTACCTTGGTGACTGCTTCTCAGAGGACCTGAACTAACACTGGGACCAAAGGGGTAAATGCATAGCTATAACTCTGGCTATAACACTGGGTACAAGTGAGTAGACATGACAGCATGAATTATAAAAAGACGTAGCAAAATGGGTCTGAAGGGCTGAATTATTTAGGGTTTCTTCCCCCTCCCCCCCCCGAGGAATTATGTCTTTGTTTAGGGGATTGGAAAGTCATCAAATGGGACTGCTGTGTAAGATTTGCAATTTAGAAAGATCATTCTTTCAACTTTTCAAGAAAGGAACATAAAAGAAATTAGTTTAGGAATAGAATCCACATCTAGTAAAACTGACTATTGGGATGGAGAGAAACGGACAAATTTAAGCGATTATTATGTAAAAATAAAAAAATACTGTTTTTGATTGGTCATAGAATGTGGGAAGGAGGAGAAGAGACAAGGATAAATCTCACACTGATGTGACCAATGGGTAGTGCTGTACATAAAGATAGGAAACATGAAGGTTTGTGGTGGGATAAAAGAGGGCCAGATATTATGAGTTTGGGTACATGAGGAAAATTCAAGTAGTATTATTTAAGAAACAGTTGATACTGTTGAAGGTTAAGACAGAGATAATGGGTAGAGATAAAGACATGATAATACTTACTTTATAGATAACAAATGGTATAAGAATGGCTATGGGAGGATATACAGAATGGCAAGAGAATATAGCTGAGGAACGGGAATAGCTGTAAATGGGAATCAGTCCCATTTGTATTTACTCCAGGGTAAATATCCTTCCCTAGAGATTCTCCTCAAAGTTTCTCTTTCTAGTCCTCCACTTCATGTAGAATACTTATATAACCACCACAGCAAACATTATATTATTAGAGATAATATCAATAATTGTTAGTGGTTAAAGAGTAGGATTAGGGACAAAATTATCTGGGTTCCAATACTGGTATTACCATTTGCATGACTTTAGGAAAACTGCTTAGCCTATCTAAATCTCAGTTCCTTCTTCTGTAAAGTATAGATGAAATGGGGCCTATATCTCACAGGGTGATAATGAGGATTAAATGAGATATATGTGAAAATCATCAGTACAATGTCTGGAAGGTAATCACTCAGTAGATATTAACTATCATTGTTATGATACAAAGAAATGACTGATCCAAGAATATTGAAGATAACTCAAAATTGGGGCAATGGTTGTGATGGTTTGGCTAATGAGTCAACTTGGCCAGGTAAAGTGCCCAGTAGTTTTGTCAAGAAAGGACTGGGATAATTGCAATGCAAGGACATTTCCTAGACTTTAATCACCAGTAAGTTGATTGCATCTATGGCTGATTACATCTACATTCAACTGAGGAGACTGCTTTTAGCAAGGAGTGAAGTCTCATTCAATCAGTTGAAGACCTTAAAAGGAGAAGTGATTTCAGCATTCAGGGAGAGACTTCCCATCTCTACTTCACACAGGCAGCATCTCTTGGGGAACTCATCAAGGACTTTCATCAGAGTTCCTAACTTTCAGCCGGCCCTATGGAATTTGGACTCATGCATCTCCATTATCTTGTGAGACAATTTTTATAAAATCTCATACTATTTACAGATATCTCCTGTTCGTCCTGCTTCTCTAGAGAATCCTGACTAAAACAATGGCATTCTTTATGGGTTTATATTAAGGAATTAGCAATATGGACATAAAAATTTTCTAGAAATATTTTAACACTATGAACAATAAATTCCAAAAGTTGTAATACATATAAATTAAAAGAAAAAAAGAGAAGTATTCTAAAATTGAGTCCTTGTGGAACTTAGTGTACATTGGTCATATTTGGTGGGCTCTTATAAGCAAATTATGTGTGGATTAAGGAGGGTCCCCTGGAAAAACTCTTTTGTGGAAGAAGAAGCCAGAAATATTGAACTTCAACCAGTACAAATGCATTCATCTTCAAAGGGAGCTGGCAGATGTGCACAAGCAGGTGAGATAAAGAGGTAATAAAATATGAACTACTACTATGGTGTTAAAGAGCATGAGGTTTAGAGTGATGAATGAATCCCATCTCTGTTACTAATTACACCATGAGCAAATAAACCTCAATGTTCTTAACTGTAAAACAGACCTAAACATTTGACACAAAGAATGGCAAATAATACATAAATAGCTATTATATCATTCATTCTGCTCAACATTAAATGGGGCTTTTCATTCTGAAGTCATTTTCCTCTCTGGAAAATTAATTTCTATCTCTTGCATAATGTTCTTCCCTTTGTTTTCACTGTTCACTTGTTTGAATTTCTGTTGGCCTGATTTATGATTTCCTGGATTGTTCCTCTGTGACTCTTTCCTTTCATTTTTTTTCCCCAGCTTTTTGTATTTTTGCTCTCTCTTCTGAAAGATCATCAAATGTACCCTTACTGTTCTTTTGTACATTTGAAAAATATATAATCTTATTTCCATTATCTAAAAGCTGCATTTTTCTGGAACTTTTCCTTTTTATAGTATCCTATTCTTGCTTTGTAGAGCAATATATTCTTGATTTTCTGTGACATTGTATCAAAATCTATCAATTTATCTTTTTGTCATCTATTATGTAAGTATGTAAGCATATATTTATGTATCTATCTATCCACCCACCTATCGACAAATTCTCTGAAACATCTTTTTCTTCTAGGTTTAGGCATTTATTTTAGTATTTTATTCTGTGGGGTTTCCTCAGATGTCTGGTGATCCTTGACTGCCCTTTTGAATTGGTCTGCTTCCTCTCTTCCCTGAAATGGAAAACGTTACTGGAATATCAGTGGACAAGGTGTGGTAAAACAAAATAACAAGAGGGTGAAAAGAGATAGTGTTTCCATGTATATCTCAATAGCAGATAGTTACTAAAATCTATTATTGCTGAATTTTTTGTGAGCAGGACAATTTTAAGGTGTTTAAATATTAGACATCTAGAATGATTTCCATTCAGGCTGTTTAACATGTGTTTTTAAGTTTATTCCTCTTTAAAGAAACTGATACCTGATATTTGGCAGCTATACTAGAGTGTGACGAAGAGAGATGAAGGGAGACTACAATTAGCCATCCTATACTCAAAGAAAAATCTTGGACCTACATGAAAAGAATGTGTCTGAGTGTATATTCATATGCTTAAAACTAAAATGGAATATTTAAAATATATAGGTATCATTTCTGTGATTTCCAGCTATTACTATTTAAAATCTACTTATCAACTACACCATCACTTTAGAAAATGAAATAAAATGACAGGCAAATTTGTCCTTAGCAAATATAAAAAAATCACAATGATTTATGGTTCGCATATTCATCTATACTTGCATGGGTGTACTCATATTATTTTAGGGCTCCTTGTGTAATCAATGTTTTTCACATGTATTGTCTAATATGCAGGAAAGCCTTCTTTCACAGAGAACTCCACTGATCAGAAGTATCATCATCACCTGGGAGCTTGTTAGAAATGCAGACACTCAGCTCCTCCCAGATTTACTTAGAGTTTGCAGTTTAACAACATACACCATTGATCCCTAGTCTTATTAAAGTCTGAGAAGCACTGGTAGATAGGAAAGAGAGTCAAATTGAGAGTCAGATATTCCTCATTCTATAATTGGTTCTTATGATATGTTTTATGTTAATAATCATCCTCCAAAATCTTGGAAACATTGGTATAATATATTCAGAACAAAAAGATTAGGGAAGAAGATTCAGTAGTATTTCATGTCATATATTTGCATGAAAATCCATGTAGTTGGGAATAGAAATGTACTGAAAAACTCTGGTGAAAATAAAAGCAAAAAGGAAATAACTGACCGTCATATTGGAGATGATAAAACCAGATCAGAGATAAGAGATAGGTATGACAGGCATTTTGACTAGGTAGACAGCTTCTAGTTGAATGAGTGCAAAAGCAGGATGGCTGAAAAAATTTTTCACTTTATTTGATTGTCAATTGAATGTCAATATAACCTCCAAGAAGAAAGGGCAAGTGACAAAAATAGTTATTACTACTGTCCTAATTTTTTACCATCATGGAGAACAAACTTCTGATTTAGAAATGATAGGGCCTTGGAGAATTATCATTAGCCATCCTTGAGCCTATCTTAATGAGGGACATCTAGACATAGCTAGACTGACAGGCTAGATTATAAGAAATTAGATTAAAATACACTGGAAGAATGTTGGATATGATCCCTTAACCTGTCTCTAAAAGTAAAGCTGTCAAAAGGAGAGGAACTCATAAAAGAAATCAGTTATATCCCAAGGAAGTAAAAAGGGAGCTGTAGCTAAAAGAACCACTGAAGCTGACCAGGAGCTTTATGTGGACATAGAAAGAAAGAAATGAGGAGACATGAAGGATGAACATATGGCCTAGTTATGTCCAAATAATGACAAGAAATTTCAAATCTAGAATGACATAAGTTCTTAAGTATAGATTATTATGTGGAGTTAGGGGTGTAATCTTAACAGCCATCAGAAGGAAGCTGAATAAATCAACTCTTACTTTGATTCTTTCATTTTAATTATCTTATCATCATTTTCTCACGTCTGTCTCTTTCACTAAACTGAGGGTATAAATCTAGTCTTACCAGCCTAGAATAAAGTAGAAACTCATTAAACCTCTGTTGCATGAATAAAGAGAATAATAACTATTGGTAACAAGGAGTTGCAAGAAATACTATTGTAAAAGAGAAATCCTCTCATAAATATTATATAAATAAGCTTATTGTGAGTACTAGATAATTTTTTCAAAATTCTATAAAATTTTGAGTTAGGTGAAACGGAACTTCTACTGAACTCAGGAAAAAGAAGACATTAAATACCATACAGTAGTCTCAACTAAATATATCCAAAATGATTGAGAAAACTTGAAGAATAAAATTCCCAATTACAAATATATATATATATATATATATACACTTCTTGATTTCATGTTTATGATTATTTTATTTTAAACTAATTTTACTCTTTCACAATTGTATATGTCAACAATATATTGTTTACTTTTGCTTGTTTCTGTGATGTAAATAAAAATTCATATTATGTTTTTAAAAAAGGTTCCCAATCACTCTGTCTCCCATTTTCAAGTGCCCATCCTGCTCCCTTCCATGGCTAACTACTATTATTATTTTCTTATGTAATCATCCATAGTTTATATATCTATAGACAAATCTACATTTTTCATTCCATTTTTCATTCTTCTTTCCTTTTTTATACAAATGGTATCATAGTATACATGCTCTTCTCCAACTTGATTTGTTCCAGGGTCATTGTGTTTTTGCTTTTTATTATGCAAATTTTCAAAACAAATAAAGGTAGAAAGAATAGTATAACTAAGCTCCAGAAAAAGTGATCAATATTCTGCCAGCTTTGCTTCATTTAGTCACCACCTTTATTTTTTCTTGGAGTATTTTAAAGCAAATATCAGATAAAAGTTTATTTCACTAATGCATACTTTGGTATATAGCTCTAATTGATAGAGTTTTAGTGGTTTTTTTTAATTAACACAATGCTATTATTATACCCAGCCAAATTAATAATAACTCATCCACATTATCTAAAATTCAAGCATGTTCAAGACCTTTTCCTCCTTTGATTAAAATTAATTTTTACAATGGTTTTATTGAATCACCATTCCAACGGGTCTATACATTGCATTTGGTTAATCTGTCTCTTAAATTACATTTGATTTGTAAGCTTCCCCCCCACCCCGCTTTTTTTTTATTAAGTTATTTATTTACTTTTTAATTAATTTATTTATATTTTAAAAGATGCTTCAATTACATAAATGTTATACAAAAAATACAAGGATTCCCATGTTCCCCACCTCCCACACCTCCCACAACATCCCACACAAACATCTTTCATTAATGTGGCACATCACCTGCAATGGATATACACATCCTGGGGCCTTGCCACCAAGCATGGACCATAGTTCACATTGTAGACCACACTCTCTCCCACACAGTTCTACATGCTATATGTTGACATAAAATGGCCTATATCTGTCGTCATAATGCCACTCAGGACAATTCCCAAGTCCCGAAAAAGCCCCTGTATTACAACTGCTTTTCCCTTCCCTGCCCCAAAAGTGTCCAGCGGCCACTGGCTCCACTTCACTGCTGTAATTTCTTCCATTGCTTGAATCTCAACACGTCTACAACAGAATACCAGTGAGTCCACTCTAGTCCATAGCTCCTCCCCCAATCCTGAGGAGTTTGGGATGGTGATGTCCACTCCACCTCCAAGTGAGAGGGGGCCTATATCCCATGGATACAATGGATGGTATTATCCTTCCTGCAGCTGCAGACTCTTTCCATTCCCTGGGATGGCCGCCGCCCATCATCATCTCCTAACCAGGTGACTTGGGTGAGTCCATTGAGCTGTAGAGTAGGAATTGTAGCTCCACCAAGATTCCAGGCACAGCTGGCACATGGGCAGGCCAGATGCTCCAGTCCCTGGAAGTACACCTACACACTCCAACATTGCATATACGTTTGAATAGAAGGGACTGATGGACCATGTGCAGGGAGGACTTATTTGAGTCCAACTCTATCACTCTCAGGAGCATAGATTCCAGTGGAGAGCCCACTGATAAGGCATCAATCTCAGGAGCTATCCCCCCTGTATAGGACTGGGGTGTCTCCAGAGCCCTCAGGAGTCCCTCCGCATAGGGTGATATCCACTTTGGTGTTCTGTGAGGTCCTACTGAGGTGTGCATAAGCGTTACCTCTGTGATGACCTCTCAACTTTCTTTGAAGTCTCTTAGCCACATGAACTCACTTGTCTTTACCTTTTCCCCCTTTTATTCAAGGTCTTTTTCCAGTGGTATTTCCAGATGGCACTTGGTATTAATCCCTCGTTGCCAGAGAGGCTTATCCCTGGGAGTCATGTCCCATGCTGGGGGGAATGTAATGCATTCATATGCTGAGTTTGGCTTAGAAAGAGGCCACATTTGAGCAACAAGGAGGCTCTCAGGTGGCAACCCTTAGGCACCCCATATCAGTAGGCTAAGTTTCAATTACAAGAGCAAAGACTCGTAAGGTTAGTCATCAATAACAAGAACCCATTAGTGGACCATCCTCCTTTGCCACTGCCCCTGCACTCGGGGGACTGTTGCTGCTCCCTTGGAGAATGTGGCAGAGTTCTCCAGTCTGGGAATTCAGTATTCCCTCATTTATTGAGTGATTGTCCACCCACTGTGATCATGCCCCACCCCTTGATCATTTGGACAATTTTATGTATCTTTCATGTATATTCAGATGAACTTCCTCCCATGAATGCCCCATTCCAGACACCCCCTACCAATGATCCTCTGCAGCCCCTGTTGTAATCCTTCTGTGATCTAAACCTTCCTTGAAGATGAAGCCCATATAATAACCAAATATAATTAATAGGAAAATGAAATAATAATGATAAGTTTAAATGTAAAAGATAAAATATATGGAAACTCAGGGAAAAAAACTAAAAATAAAATATAATTACAGGATTGAGACATTCAAAAAATGGGAAAAAAAAAAAATTTGTAATTTTTTTTTTCATTTATCACTGCATTATTGAGTGTCCAGTCTGTACCGTGGCACCTTCCCCCTCTCACTCCCCAGTGTCTCCCAAATTTTCATTTAATTTTCAAAGAAGTTTTAGGTCACAGCAAAGTCACACACAGAATACTAGAGATTCTCATTTACCCAACCTCCTCCC
>JAQZBX010009074.1:0-13131 GCA_029593785.1 Cabassous unicinctus
ATATATGTAGATATATATGCAGATATATAATGCAATATTCAGTCATAAAAAGGAATGAAATACTGATATGTGCAACAAGAAAGAACCTTGAAAACATTATGTTAAGTGAACAAAGTCAGAATGAGAAGGGTTATATATTTATGATTCCTTTTATATGGAATACTCAGAATAGGTAAATCCATAGAGACAGAATGCAGATTTGTGGTTGCCAGGGGCTAAGGAAAGCAGGGAATGGGGAAATACTGCTTAATGTTTACAGAGTTTCCTTTTGGAGTGATAAAAATGTTTTAAAACTAGATAGAGGTGGTGATTGGTGATTGCACAATATTGTCAAGGCACTAAATGCCACTGACTTGTTCACTTTAGAGTAGTTAATTTTACAAAAATAAAAGTCAGTTCAGCATTTCTTTTTATTCAATCTAATGTACAAGTCCCTTCTCTTTTTAAAAAAGATTACATTCTCCTTCCCATCTCGTATCTCTCATGACTGTAACTAAGTTTTGTCCAAAATTCAGAGGCAGTTTTCCAGAAAAAGCTAATGATCAATATACATAATATAGAATTTTTTTAATGGATTCTACGGCAAGAAAGCAAGCCATTATAAACCAAATAAATTTAGTACAAGGAAATAATGCTGTAACTCAAAGTAAACTGCTTTTCTTTTTTCTTTTTTTTTTTTTCTTTCTGAACTTATACCAAATAACTCCTATTCTTAAAGCTCAGGTTAAACTGGGAATACAAGTCAAAACCAGACCTAGATAAAGAAATGAGAGACAGAAATCAGTTGTTTAGCAAAAGTAAACTTCAACAATAGTTAAAATTAATTAGGAACATTTTAATTAACAAGCATCAAATGCACTTTACATTGATGACTACAATACTGACAACTGTGACATTTTAAATATTCTTTTCAAAAAAGGTTAGTGATTTTCTTTTTCCTGGGAAACATGGAGATGGAACTATGAGCATTAATGTGGCCCGTCCAAGTCACTACAGTTAACGCTAACATCTAAACAGTGTTCACATCTCATGTCTACAATAAGGTAAATTGTGAACTTTTTGTATCTCTGAATTTTAGCAAATATTTTATAAGATTATTTAAAGAAATGTCAAATTTATTAAGTGCAAACTCATAAAACTATATTGGTGTCATTTTTTTTTTGTTTCAAGTGCACATCATTTAAGTATGCAGGCAAATTTTTTTTTCTAATTCCTTGGAAAAATATTTCCACAATAAGTCTGATGTCTACTATGGCTGGGTTGTTTCTAAGAAAGATCATTAGCTCTGTGGATAGTTTTCCACTGTTGATTTTTTTAAAAATCTGTCAAAAACATCATAATATAATTTGCAAGGAAAAAGGATTTTTTTCTAAAGGCTGCAAAACATCTTATTTTCATAAGCATGAGCATTTAAAGATAGTCACACTGCAGGTAAATCCAATATAGTATTCAAAAGTTCTATAAAAATGAACAAAAGATACATGTTTACTTCCATTACTCCAATGGTCAAATGTTAAATTTGCACAAGAGAGGCACTGTAGCAGTTTGCTGGCCCAATGTAAAAATTCAAGGTACTTTTTGTGTATTTTGCCCACTGATGTCCACATTCCAGATAAATTCAGTTCAAAAGACAGAAATTATGGCAAAGACTCCATATAACAAAGCGCAAGGGTATGCTACTAGAAGTTGCTGTCCTACCATGGCTAATGCAGAAATAAAAAATTTTGAAGCAGAAAAGCTATAAACATCCAGCAATTCCAGAAATGAGAATGACACCTACCATTCCTTGCAAAAAAAAATATCACAGCAAAGCTAGAATGTAGGATCATGGGAAGAAGACAATATCCGAAGACACTTGCCACACAACCAAATGAAACACCTGTCATACTCATTAAATTTAAGAAACAGAACATTCGTAGACATCCAATTGCACTGATCCCATATTTATAGCCAAAGTGGATTTTGCCAGCCAGTAAGGATGTGGATCCAAAGGCAAGGCAAAAAACCACTGGCCTGACAACCAGCAAGATGGCGGCAGAGTAAGGAGCTCCTATAGTAGCTCATGCTACAGGGCAGTTAGTAACCACCCAGAGCTATCTAAAGCACCTGTTTGGTGGCTCCGGGATACCAGAAGAGCATCCTGCAACATCCTTGGAAGAATGGAAGGAGGAGACTGCCCATCTGCAGTGAAGATTCGTAAGTAGAGCACTCCCTGCCCCGGAGGCTGGTGCCCATCCTCCACTGGAGGCATAAGCTGCTTGGGGAACTATTCCACAGCTGGAATTGGAAGCTCCACCTCCCGAAACAGAAGGAGGAGGAGATGGTTGGGCACCAACTTTAGCTACTGATTAGTAAATTCGGTGGATTAAAGTATAATCCTAAGAACAGCTAATGTTTGAACCTTTCCAAGTCAGAAAGAGGATAGTAGCCACCATTTTAACCCCACCCCTAGCACAAAGGGAAACAGGCAGACTGAAAATCACAGTGCTGGTAGGAACCAGCTTCTTTCCATCCAGATCAGACTGCAGCTTTAGCATAAGCCCCAGCCCCACCTCAGACAGGGAGAAAACTAGAGGGACCTGCGCCAGCCTCTCCGGGAAAACACAGGCCATGCCACAGAGGCTGGTGATCATTCTACTCTGGCAGCTCAAGCTACCTCAGGAGCTACTCTGTGGCTGGAAGTGGAAGCTCCATTTCCCAAAAACAGGGGAGGAAGAGACAGTTGGCTACCTATTTTAGCTACTAATTAGTAAATTTGGCTGGCTAAAATATAACCCTAAGAACAGCTAAAGTTTGAACCTGTCCAAGTTGGAAAGAGACTGGTAGCCACCATTTTGACTCTGTCCCCAGGATGAGGGAAAGTTGTGTTGACTGAAAATCACAGTGATGGTCGGGACCAGTTTCTCTCACCCAGATTGGCCTGCAGCCCTAGCCTAGGCTTCAGTCCCACCTGTAGCAGGGAGGAAGCTGGTGGGCCCTGCACCAGCCTCTCCAGGTAGCTGCAGGTACATTCGGCTGGCACAGACTGGATAATCAGAAGTCTACCAGGGCAACTGCAGTCATTTTGGACCTGCACAGCATAAATTGCTGCCCACACCTGCAGCTCCATTCCCACCCCTGGAAGGGGAGGAAGGGGCATGAAGCTTCATCAGTTGCTGGACAAATACAGTCTAGGCCTCCATGACTTGGATTATTACATACAGCTCTGGCTCTGTCCCTACCCCTGGCAAAGGAGAAAGTTACGAGAAGCTTCATAGGTCCCTGGAGAAATGAGGCTGATTGAGCCTCCACAGCTTATAGCACCAACTACATCCTTGGCTCCTACTATACAACCAGCAAGGAAGAAAGGGGAAGAAAGCCCTAAACTAAAGAAAGAAACTACACCCAGAATAAATACATCTAGTAAGCCAGATACCAAGTTACCAACAAAAAAATTACAATCCACAACAAGAAACAGGAAGATATGGCCCAGTTAAGGGAAAAAGATAAGCCTCCAGATGACATAAAGGAGTTGAGACAACTAATCATAGATGTTCAGACAAATATCCTTAATAAATTCAATGAGATGGCTAAAGAGAATAAGGATATTAAGAAGACATTGAATGAGCACAAAGAAGAATTTGAAAGCATACGTAGGAAAATAGCAGATCCTATGGGAATGAAAGGAACAATAAATGAAATTTAAAAATACACTGGAATCATATAATAGCAGATTTGAGGAGGCAGAAGAAAGGATTGGTGATCTTGAAGAAATGGCCTCTGAAAATGAACATACAAAAGAACAGATGAAGAAAAGAATAGAAAAAAATGAACAAAACCTCAGGGAACTAAACAACAGCAAGAGACATGCAAACATATGTTTCATGGGTGTCTCAGAAGGAGAAGAGAAGGGGGAAAGGGCAGAAGGAATATTTGAAGAAATAAGGGTAGAAAATGTCCCAACCCTATTGAAGGACATAGATATCCATGTCCAAGAAGCACGGTGTACTCCCATCCAAAAAAAACCTGAATAGACCAACTCCAAGACACATACTAATCAGAATGTCAAATACCAAAGACAAAGAGAGAATTCTGAAAGCAGCAAGAGTAAAGCAATGCCTAACATATAAGGGATACCCAATAAGATTAAGTGCTGATTTCTCATCCGAAACCATGGAGGCAAGAAGACAGTGGTATGATATATTTAAGATACTGCAAAAGAAAAACTTGCAGCCAAGAATCTTATATCTGGAAAGGTTGTTTTTCAAAAATGAGGGCAAGTTTAGAATATTCACAGATAAACAGAAACTGAGAGAGTTTGTAACCAAGAGACCAGTTTTGCAGGAAATACTAAAAAGAGTGCTACAGCCTGAAAAGAAAAGACAGGAGAGAGGGGCCTGGAAGAGAGTCTAGAAATGAAGATTATATCAATTAAAGTAATTAAAAGTGTCAAAAGAGTGGTGAAAATAAAATATGACAAACAAAATCCAAATATTTAGGGATAAATTTAACCAATGATGTATAAAGTACTTGTATTTAGAAAACACCAGTCATTGTTAAAAGAAATCAAACGACCTAAATAATTGGAAGAACATTCCATGTTCACAGATTGGAAGACTAAATATCATTAAGATGTCAATTCTACTCAAATTGATATACAGATTCAATGCAAACCTTATAAAAATTCCACCAACATTTTTAAAAGAAATGGAAAACACAATTATCAAATTTATTTGGAAGGGTAAGGGGTCCTGAATACCCAGAAACATCTTAAAAATGAAAAGCGAGATTGGAGGACTCTCACTTCCTTCCAGACTTAAAATCATATTACCTAGCTACAGTGGTAAAAACAGCATGGTAGTGGCATAAAGACAGACACACAGACCAATGGAACCAAATTGGTGGTTCAGAAACAGACTCTCACATCTTTGGCCAAGTGATTTTTGACTAGCCTGTCAAACCCACACAGCTCTGGCAGAAGAGTCCATTCAACAAATAGTGCTAAGAGAACTAGATATCCATAGCCAAAAGAAGGAAAGAGGACCCCTATCTCACACCTTATACAAAAATTAACTCAAAATGGATAAAAAACCTAAATATCAAATCAAGAACAATAAAGCTTCAAGAAGAAAATGTGGAAAATATCTTCAAGACCTGGTGGTAGGTGGTGGATTCTTAAAGGAGATAAGAAGAGGACTGAGATGGACTACTGGTTTTTAATGTATGTAGAAGTTTTAATTAACCTTCCTGTAAAAGTGTGGAAATGTATAGAGTGGATGGTAACACATTATAGCGAGCAACAGCTGGTTTATAAATGAGAATGTGGCTGAAAAGGATGGTCTAGGGATGTAAATACCAACTGAAAGAAAGCTAGAGAATAATCTGGGGACTGAATAGCACAGTAAACCCAGAGGGGGAAGAGAATTTTGGTTGATGGTACAGATGCAAGAATGTCCTTTGTGAACTAGAGCAGATGTATATCACTATTGCAGTAGGTAGGAATTTGGAGAAGCATGGGAAAAATACAACTGGAGTGACCTATGGACTCCATGGTTAACAGTAAAAATGTAATATTCAAGCATCTATGCCAAAGATGTACTGTGTTGATAATGGGGGAGTATGGAAAAACAGTGCCAAATGTACATGATGGGTCATGGTTGGTGGTAATAGTCTGACGATATTATCTCATAATCTGTAACAAATGTTCCACCATGGTGAAGTGTGTTGACAGAGGGGTGTTGTATGGGAATTCTGCACATGTGCATGATTGTTTTGCATATTTACAAATTCTGTCATAAAAATATATTTAAAAAATAATAATAGGGTACGTTGGGGGAAAAATTCACCAAATGTAAAATAAGGACTATAGTTAGTAGTAAGATTTTGACAATATTCTTTCATAATTTGTAACAAATATCTCACAACATTGCAAGGTGTTGGTGGTGGGTTGATGTATGGGACCCCTATATGATGTTATGCATGTTTGCTTTGTAAATTCACAACTTTTACTATACACTTATTGTTTATGTATGTTCATGTATAAATGATATAAAAATAATAATAACAGGATGGGTTGGGGGAAAATACTTTGGTTAGTAGTAATATTTTGAGGATACTCTTTAATCATTAGTTAAAAATGTTTCACAACAATGCAAGGTATTGGTGGTAGGATGAGGTATGAGAGCTTTGTATGATGTTATGTGTTTGTTTTGTAAGTTCACAACTATTACTATACACTTATTGTTTATGTATGTTTATGTATGAGTGATATCCTTTAATAAATAAAAGCAAAACAAAACAAAACAAAAACCACTGGCCCTGCCAAATCGGTCTCATTCATGATGCTGCCGCTTGCTGCCTTTAATGAGTGTAACACTGTAGCTGTTTGGCAGTTTGATGTAATTATGAATTCCAAAAATAGATATTGGATCATGCTTGTAAACTGGTCTGCTAATCTGGGCATGATTAAGTTATGATTAGAGCGTTGACTGGACCACTTCAGTAGGTTGTTGAGCCCCACCCCCTGGTGGGTGGGGTCTCAAAGATAAAAGACATGGCAAAGGACAGAGTTGCAGCAGTTCTGATGCTGGAGCCCCAGGAAGTAAGACAGCTTGGTCATGAGGAAGGAGAGAAGGCTCTGGGAAAAGACATGAGCAGTTCGCCTGATAGTCTACAGCTGGCCTTGTGAAGAGAGGCAAAGCCTAGAGAGCCTCGTAGTCTACAGCTGACCTTGTGGAAGAAACAGAAGAGCTAAGCCCGGTGAGAAATGGAGCCCTGGGAAGAGAGGAACACAAGAAGCCTGAACCCTGGCAAACGTGGGCAGCCATCTTGCTCCAAAACGTGGCAATGGACTTTGGTAAAGGAAGAAACTTATGCTTTATGGCCTGGTAACTGTGGACTTCTACCCCAAATAAATACCCTTTATAAAAACCAACCAATTTCTGGTATTTTGCATGAGCACTTCTTTGGCTGACTAATACAAACACTGTGAGTGTTTTATGGCCAAATGTGGTCAAAATTGATACCTAATTCTTCTAATAAAGGTGGCTCATCCTCAAAGTTGTTTCCATAGAATGACTGAGGTGTGGTTGGAGTATATGCCTGAGCTGGCTGGAAAATCTGCCCAGTGTATGGCTGCTGTGGCTGCATCTTGTCTGGATGAAAAACTCAGCCTTACTGTGCATCGTCATAGCCACCATACTGTTTTCTATAGGGTCATCCACTTCCTCTACAATCTTAGGACTGTTGTGATTGGTCATTGATGCTGTAACTTGTCTGGTAAAAATCCATGTTGAAGTTATCAAAGCCCAACACTGTAGATGACCAAGTGTGATTGTGACAGCAGCAACAGTTTCAGCAGCCCCAAATACCACCCGTAACCTCATTTTCAGACCCTGAACTGGCCCCATTACTACGTGTTACAGGACCAAAGAACTTTTTCCTGGGCATGCCTGCTCACACAAGCAAATTGCCATGTTTTGCACTCTCTTTGGTAGGATGCCAGCAGGGACCATAATCAGAACTGAAAGCTTTTAACCTAACACATTGACATTATAAAAGCCAATACATTTGTGGTATATTGCCTTTAGAAAATAAAACATGCTTTAATTTTTTTTCCCTTCTGCTTGCTTTGGGTTTAGTCTGGTATTCTTTTTCTAGATCCTCCAGGTGTGTAGCTAGGTCTTTGATTTTAGTTCTTTCTTCTTTTTTAATGTAAGCATTTAAGGCAATGTATTTCCCTCTCTGCACTGCCTTTACTGCATCCCATAAGTTTTGATATGCTGTGTTCTCATTTTCATTCATCTCAAGGTATTTACTGAATTCCTTCGTAGTTTCTTCTTTGACCCCCAGATTGTTTAAGATTGTGTTAATTAACTTGCATATATTTGTGGATTTTCCAGTTCTCTGCCTGTTTTAGGTTTCCAGCTTCATTACATTATGGTTACAGAAAGTGCTTTGTAGGATTTCAGTCTTTTTAAAGTTATTGAGACTTGTTTTGTGACTCCACATGTCATCTATCCTGAGAAAGATCCATGTGCCTTTAAGAAGAATGTATATCCTGTTGTTTTGAGCTATAATATTCTGTATATGTCTGTTAAGTCTAGTTCATTTATGATATTATTCAGGTTCTCTGTTTCTTTACTGATCTTCTGTCTAGATGTTCTATCTACTGATAAGAGTAGTATATTGAAGTCTCCAACTATTATTTTAGAGATGTCTATTTCTCCCTTCAGTTTTGCCACTGTTTGCCTCAAGTATTTTGGGGCACTGTGGTTAGGTGCATAAATATTTATGATTGTTATTTTTTTCTTGCTGGATTGCACCTTTAATTAGTATGTATAAATGCAATCTTGATATAAATTCCAATATCTTTCTTTGTAGAATTGGAAAAGCCAATTATCAAATTTATCTGGAAGGGTAAGTGCCCCCAAATGGCCAAAAATATCTTAAAAAAGAAGAATCAAGTTAAAGGAATCTCACTTCCAGACTTTAAAGAATATTGTCTAGCTACAGTGGCAAAAACAGCATGGCACTGCCATAAAGATAGACTGACCAATGAAATCAAATAGAGAGTTTGGAAATAAACCCCCACGTCTATGGTCGAGTGATTTTTTACAATGCTGTTCAAATCAGTCAGCTGGGTCAGAATAGCCTATTCAACAAATAGTGCTGGGAAAACTGGATATCCATATCTAAAAGAAAGAAAGAGACCCTTATCTCACACCTTATACAAAAATTAATTCAAAATGTATCAAAGACTTAAACATAAAACTAGAACCATAAAACTCTTAGAAAAAAATGTAAGGAAACATCTTCAAGATCTTGTGCTTGGTGATGGTTTCTTGGACCTTACACCCAAAGCACGAGAAACAAAAGAAAAAAAAATAGATAAATGGGACTGCCTCAAAATTAAATAATTTTGCTCTTCAAAAGATTTTGTCAAGAAAGTAAAAAGGGAACCTTCTCAATTGGAAAAAAATATCTTTGGAAACTATGATCCATAATCTCCATATATAACATTGATCTCCATGCTATATAAAGAAATCACACAACTTAACAACAAAATGACAAGCAACTCCATTAAAAATGGGCAAAAGACCCCCTCAATTAGAGGTAGAGTGGACATCACCATCCCAGAAACCTCAGGACTGGGGAATGAACAATGGACCAAAAATAGACTTACTGGTATTCTACTATAGACTTATTGCTTCTAGCAATGTAAGAACTTATATCATTGATATGGAGGCAGTGGCCAATGGAGGTTCTGAGGACAGTGAGAGGGAAAAGCAGGTGTAATATGGGGACATTTTCAGGACTTGAGAATTATCCTGAATGACATTGCAACGACAGATACAGGCCATTATATATCTTGCCATAACCTACAGAATTGTGTGTGAGAGAGAGCAAACTACAATGTAAAGTATAATCCATGCTTAGTGACAATGCTCCAAAATGTGTACGTTAATTGTAACGAATGTACCGCACTAATGAAGGATGTTGTTAATGTGGGAAAATGTGGGAGTTATAGGGAGCAAGGCATATGGAAGTCCCCTTTATTTTTAATGTAACATTTATGCAATCTAAGTATCTTTTAAAAAAATTATTTTAAAAACTGGGCAAAAGAATTGAACAGACATTTTTCCAAAGTGGAAATGCAAATGGCCAAAAGACACATGAAAATATGTTCAGCATCACTAGCTATTAGACAAATGCAGATCAAAATTACAATGAAATATCATCTCACACCATATAGAATGAACATTACTAAAATAATAGAAATCTTCAAGTGCTGGAGAGCATGTGGAAAAATAGAAAGACTCCTTCACTGTTGGTGGGACTTTAAAATGGTGCAACCTCTGTGGAAGGTGATCTGGCAGTTCCTCAGGAAGCTAAATATAGAACTGCCATATGATCCAGCAATCCTGCTACTAGAAATATATTCAGAAGAACTGAAAGCAAGGATGAGAACAGATATTTGCACACTGATGTTCATAGCTACATTATTCACAATTGCTTAAAGATGGAAACAATCCAAGTGTCCATCAACTGATGAATGGATGAACAAGATGTGGTATATTCATATAATGAAATAATACTGAGCTATAAGAAGAAATCAATTGGGGAAGGACCTGACAACATACAGGAATCTAGAGGATATTATGTTGGGTGAAATAAGCCAGGCACAAAAGGATGAATATTGTTTGGTCTCACTGATAGGAACTAAATACAACAAGTAGACTTATGGAGTTGAAGTATGAAGTATAGAAGACTGGTGGGAGATGGAGTGTGGGATGAGAAGGTCAAGAAGATGGTGTATGTTTGTAGAATGTTTAAAATGGTCAAATATAAATATGTGGTAATGGTTGGGCTTGAGGGTAACACATTAAAATGAATATAACAAACACTGTTATTTATGGATGTGTTTATGGCTGAAACGCGCATTCTAGGACCATTAATGTTAGTTGGAGGACAGCTGGAGGATAATAGTGGGGATGTATAATGATGATTTTGGAAGTAGTTGAGGATTGTGGCTAATAATATAAATACAGGAATGTTCTTCTACTACACGGTACTAAGAATGTTGTAATACATGGGAAAATATAACTAATGTAATTTATGGACTTAACAACAACATAGTAATGTTTTTGTAGTAAAAGCAAGGTTGATACTATATTAATTTTAAAGGTAAAAAAAGGAATATTGGGTTTGGTTTTGTGAGATATGAATACAATTAAGCATTTTTTTCTCTTCATTTATTTTCAATAATAAGGAGACCTGGACTATGTAATTTAACTGATCTGTGTTCATCTGTGTGTCTTTCTGAACACTAGAAGAACAGCTGAATTAGCAGTTTAAATTAGAGGACATAAAAGTGCCTGAAAAAGAATTGTTTAGGACTTATGTTTCCATAACTTGTTGAGCTGCTATCTTCTATTCTTTTATTTTTGTGAATTTGAAATAAAGTTGTTTAAAAATTAATATATAGTGTCTTTCTTTGTCTCTTATAACAGCTTTGACTTAAAGTCTATTTTGTCCAATATTAGTATAGCCTACCCAGCTCTTTTTTGGTTACTATTTGCGTGGAATATATTTTTCTATCTTTTCACTTTTAATCACTTTGTGTCTTTGAGTCAAAGGCAAGTCTCTCGTAAACAACATATAGTTAGATCATGCTTTTTAGTCAATTCTGCCAATCTGTGCCATTTGATTGGGGAGTTTAATCTATTGGTATTCAGTGTTATTACTTTAAAGGCAATACTTTTTTCAGCCATTCTGTCATTTGGTTTTCATATGTCATATATTCATATGTTTCTCTTTCCCTTTATTGCCACCTCCTTTTCTGTACAGTTCATAGTTTTTGATGTTTCAGACTGGTCCCTTTCCCACTTCTATTTCTGTGTATATTTTAAATACTTTGTGATTACCCTGAGGTTTATATTAAACAATCTACACCTATAACCTATTAATTTGAAAAGATATTAATTTAGCTTCAATAGCATACACATTCTCTGCTTCCATATCCCTCCATTTCCCTCTTTATGTTGTTTTTGTCCCACTTACCCATTTTATATCTTGCATAAACATTATCAGGAAATATGACTTTTTCTTGTTCAATTGTATGCTGACTTTTATAGGAATTAAAGAGTAGAGTTGTAAATTAACGACACAATACTGTTGGGTTTTGCATTTACCCTTTTAGTTACCTTACCAAAGATCTTCATTTCTTCACAGTACTCCATGTAACTCTCTCCTGTCTTTTCCTTTCAACCTGCGGATTTCCCTTTAGTAATTCTTGTAGGGCAGATCATTTGTTAATGAACTCTCTCAGTTTCTTTTTATCTGTGACTATTTCAAACTTTCCTTCAATTTTGAAAGACAATTTTACTGGATAAAGAATTTTTAGCTGTCAGTTTTTCTTTTTCAATATCTTAAATAAGTCATACCCAGCCTTTTCATCCCCATGTGTTCTAATAAGTAATCAACCCTTAGTCTTACTGAGAATCCCTTGTATGTGACAAATCACTTTTATCTTGATGCTTTCAGAATTGTGTCTTTATCTTTTGCATTTGACATTCTGATTAGTCCATGTTTTGGAGTAGGTCTATTTGGATTTACTCCATTTGGAGTATGTTGCACTTCCTGGACAGGTATATTTGTGTCTTTTATAAGAGTTGGAAAATTTTGACCATTATTTCCTCAGATATTCTTTCTGTCACTTTTCCCTTCTCTTCTCCTTCTGGGACACCCATGATGCAAATGTTCGTGCACTTCATGCTGCCACTCAAATCCCTGAGACACTTTTTCTTTTCTCTATCTGTTCCTGTGACTATATGATTTCAACCATCCTGGCTTCTGGTTCACTGATTTTTTTTTTCTTCCTGTTAAAATCTGCTGTTGTATGCCTTTTAGTGCATTTTTTGTCTCTGTTATTGTGCCTTTTATCCCCACAATTTCTGTTATGTTTCTTTTTATACTCTCAAATTCTTCTTTATGTTCAAACATTGTCTTTTTAATATCCTTTAGCTTGGCATCCATATTTTCCTTCATCTCTTTGGATTGATTTAGGAGATTTGTTTGACTTCTTTGATTAGTTTTTCTAAATTCTCTGTCTTCTCTGAAGTTTGAATTTGTTCCCTTGACTGAGCCATATCTTCCTGTTTCTCAGTTTTGCTTTTAATTTTTTGCTGATGTCTGGGCATATGATTATCTTTGTGAATTTGCTCTGAAGGTCAGTGTCTCCCTCTTGTACAGGATTTAATTGTTAATTGTCTTTGTGTTAAGTGTCTTTGAGGCCTGGTCCAATTTATTCTAGACCTGTAGAGTAGCCCATGTTTAAATGTTCACATTTTCTCAGCTCTTCTTCATCTGATTCCTGCCCTGGATATGTGGTACAATTTTTAAGATGGCACTTTTTGTGCAATTGTTTCACTTCCAAGAGAAAGGTGCATTTTCCTATGTGGATGATCTGTTTTGTTTTAGTGCAAAATTCTCTCCCATGCTCCTAAGATTTGTTTAAATTCTCTTACTCATTTAGTGCCCCCTTTTCCTTACACTTTTCAGTTCTGGGAACTTGTTGTCTTACAGCAGTTCAGGTTAACCTCTCCCCTTTTACCTCTGTGGCTTTTCAGCCTCTTATTTCTTCTCTGTTAG
>JAQZBX010009074.1:13231-46881 GCA_029593785.1 Cabassous unicinctus
TCTCTCTCTCTCTCTCTCTCTCTCTCTCTCTCTCTCTCTCTCTCTCTCTCTCCCCCTCTGTCTCTCTCTCACCCCCCCCTTCTTCTTCCTCTTCCTCAATTTTTTTCCCTTGGGGTCCTATTGCATGGCATGCAGTACAATTAGCGTTTTGTGTTCCACCCTGGATTTCTGCAGACTTTTGTCCCTGTACCTGGATATGCATGGGGTTCTAACTTGCTGCTGTGAGCAGCTCTATTGTCTGTGCCTGTGGTAGGAGGCATCCATGCTACTTTGTGCAACTCCTAAGCTGTACGGGACTGAGTGACAGGGAGGGGAATGGACTGGTGGGTCCAAGACAGAAATTTCCTACCTGCTCATGTAGTTTCTTCCTCTTTTTCTTAGATTTAACCTTTGTAGAATCCTTCTCAAATCTCTATCATCCAAAATTCTAAGCAAGTGAGATTTGTCTTTTTATTAGCTCATTCTGAGGGAAGACTTCTCTAGGGGATGCCATGCTGATAATGTTGCTTACCAGGTCAGTTTTCAATGATAACCATTGGCTTAGTGGCAATCTTTTTCTTATTATGAAACAGGTATATTCAGGTAGATAGTAATAAATTCCAATGTCTCAGCAGTTGGAATTATCCTCATTCTATTTATACTATACTAAAAAAATCGATTACTGGCTTTTCTGAAAATTGTCATATAGGCACTAAAAGAAATCTCATATTTACATGTTCAATAAATATACTACTTATGCTGTACCAGTTACCGAACTAGGGACTTGTAACTGAGTTTGAATTTTGAATGGTGAAAAATACAGGCATCAAACAAAATGGTAGGATGAAGTTTGATGTAAGTTATGGCATTAAACTTTCACCACTTGAAATTGGATGAAACAGCAGAATATTGAATGCACAGGCTGGTACCAACATATCAGGCTTTCCAGGGGTTCAATGGAAGTATTAATTATAAGGACAATGGAATCAGATGGCTCTTGCTGTGTGTAATTGATGCATTGCAGAAAGACACTGATAGGCTGAGGATAATTAATCCCCAATCAAAAGCAAAATGTGAAAGCCAGAACTCCCCCTTGACAGCATATAAAGTAACTCTTATCTTTAACAGATTTAGGACAGAAAAAGCCTAGGACCAGAGCCAGGAGCACAGCTCCAGAGAAGGTTGAAGTCTCAACTGCAGCAGGACAAAGCTCTAGTTGGAAAGGACTGAGGCATTGGATAGGATCATGTGGGTAGAACATCTTGAAGCCTCAGCTCCCCTTGAACCTTCTGGGTCTATAAAAAAGTCTTGTTGCTTCTTGTCAGAGGCTATCACTTTTCCCTTCCTTGAAGATAATGTGGCACCCTCTGGCTTGTTCACTCTATGCATCTAGCCCTACACCCCCTACCAGCCACCAGACCTATAACTAGAATCAAGCTACCCAGTGAAGTGCTTACTCAGGATGAGAGGAAATAGACTGTATCCCAAAGAACCAACATGTGCTAACAGAAGCAGGAAATAATATATGGGAATGGATCCTGAGGGTGTCAGATCATGATGTGTGTGTGTGGAACAGAAGGCTAGATAATGATGAATTTATTTATATGTGAGTATTCTCCCATATTAAAGGATTTAATAACCTGGCTAAGATCCCAGGAGACAGTGCTAACATGCTGCTTGGATGGTACTCGTAAAGCTTGGAAATGGCAGTGGCCCACAGTACATGAAACAGAAATGGAAAAAACTGCAGTGGCAGTTAGTAGAGCAGATGGATAGTAGGTATGGTAGAGTGGCTCTCTGTATATGGTTAGAAAATCTACTATCTATGTTCCACAGGTGGACTTAGAGGACACTCATTTTATCATAGCAATAAATTAATCTTTGGGAAGAATGGCACCAGTACTATTGAGAACCCTAGTGATGATAGTCCTTTGTAGGGAGGGGAGAGCAGTACATCATTCTGTTACAGACCTGAGCTCAATAACAGAAATGGGAGTGATGGAATCCATCCCCAAATACCAGGTGGTGGCACTTAACTGTCAGAAGAAAGGGGGCTGCAGTTAATGCAATGAACAATTTTGAGAAGCCCATTGATCTGGGCCATGATGGAACATTCTTTCAAAATAAATGAGAAATTATTGCATCTCCTACTTCCCACCACTAAAAAGAAAGCCTCTTTGAGTTTGTGAGGCAGAATATTTTACTCTTGGGAATAATATTCTGACCTTTAATAGGTGGCATGAAAGGCTGCCAAATTTGAGTGGGATGAAAATTAGGAAAGTACCTTGCAGCAGACTGAGGCTACAATTAAAGCAGTTCTACTAATTGAACCATAGTGTGGTGAAAAAAACTATTTTCTTGTTTCTGCATGGCCCAGAATTTCTCCAAAAAAAAAAAAAAATGATTGCATAGGAACCCTAAAGACAAATCTCCCTATATTTATATTGTGAGGTAGTGAAGAAAAGTTAGAGAACTTCCCTTCCCCTCCCTGGAGAAGCTTTGTTACATTCCACAGAAAAGGTCTCTCCCCAGAGAGAAGGGGTAGATATGCCAGCTGCTTGTATAAGTTCTGTATTAGTCAGCCGAAAGGCGTGCTAATGCAAAATACCAGAGACTGGTTGGTCTTTATAAAGGGTATTTATTTGGGGTAGAAGTCCACAGTTACCAGGCCATAAAGCATAAGTTTCTTCCCTCACCAAAGTCTATTGCCACATGTTGGAGCAAGACAGCTGCTGACGTTTGCCACAGTTCAGGCTTCTTGGGTTCCTCTCTTCCCGGGGCTGCGTTTCTCTCCCAGCTTAGGTCCTCTGTTTCCTCCACAAGGTCAGCTGTAGACTATGAGGCTCTCTAGGCTTTGCTTCTTTACACAAGGCTAGCTGTGAACTCTTGGGTGAATGGCTTGTCTCTATCCCGGGGCCTTCTCTCCAACATCAAAACTCCAACATCAAAGCTGCTCCCTCTGTCCTTTGCCTTGCCTTTTATATTTGATTCCCCCACCCACCAAAGGGTGGGGCTCAACGCCCTACTGCCGTGGCCCAGTTAATGCCCTAATCATAACTTAATCATGCCCAGATTAGCATACCAGTTTACAAGCATGATCCAATTATATTTTTGGAATTCCTAATTACATCAAACTGCAACAAGCTCCAACTGTCATAATTTGGGGGTTCTTTTCCCATAGTAAAACCTCTGCTTGCACAGGTAGTAACTGCCCCTCATTGTGCAGCTCCACAGGGAATTGGGACACTGTTAAGATGCTCTGAGAGTCTCTTCTCTGTTTGATGGAAACAGGTCACATGGGATTTCTGGCAAGCCACAATAGAATCACAGTGTAAATCCCAAGGGTTCTGGAACAAGACCATGCCCACTGCAGTAAGGAATTAAACACCATTTGAAAAGCACCTTCTTGGTTGCTCTTTACCCTGATAGATTTGGAGGTGGTAGAGCTGATTGGTGTGAGCCATGAAAAAGAATGAAATTTTTATAAGCAGACAGGAGAATAAGAGCCTCAAAGTGACAATAAAGAACATAGAGTCTTCAGACATTCTCTCTTAACCCAGAGAGAAGTAGGATGTGGGAGAATATGAAGCTTTGCTTGAAAGAGGAAAAGATTAATCTGGGTCTTCAATGGAGAAAGAGATTTCATTTAAAAACAGAGGCGTACAAAATATTTTTAAAAGTGTTTGAGGATCTATGGAGTCCAGTAGTCATGGAATGGGGTCTCAAGGAAGGAGATTAGGAAGATGGGTAGGGAGAGAGGATGGGTCAGGGAACACAAGCATAAAGTGATATCAGAATAAGACAAAGCACCAAATAGCCCAAGAATCTACATTTGGGTGACTGTTGAGAAAAATAAGGATGTGAGGCAAGTTGACCTTGAATCTCAAAGAGAATTGCAGGATAGTGACTGATGCATATTAGGCAACTCAGGATTAACTGTCCTGATGGGAGGCCAAGAAATAGCAGCTACAGTATGGAGAGGGCTGATTTTTAAATGGCCAAAGACTGACAGTGGTGGTAGAGGCTGTGGTGGGAAGCATTCTCCATCTGCTCTGAGATGGACTGGACCTCACCTATGTGTTCCCTTCTGCCTGAACTTACCTGTTTTCAAACAGAATTTGTAAAACTCTAGGAGCCTGTCAGGCCCACAGTGCCCTTTTCAGCACAAATGATTCTGTCCAGTGCCAGGGTGACCAAAACAAACAAACCTCAACTGATTGGCCTCAGACCTAAAGTAACTTTGTCTAGGCAAAAATGCATAGGCCATGTTGGATAGTAATGAATCTAACCCAATCAGAAGTTTTCGGAAGAAAAAAGAGGTCTAAGCACAGAAAGGCCAATGTCACTTGATCTCAAGCTATATTCCCAATGATAAGCTCTCCTACTAAGTCTACCTGAAGCCTACTGTATTGGAAGACTATATGCTTGAGGATTCATAATACAAAAACCCTCACATATTCTATTTTTCTATATTCTTATGCTCATCAGTAAAAATAACCTGCATGCCATTTTTTTCTTATGAATAAAAATAATTATGGTACAGTAGCTAACATTTCCTGAAGTTACTTAAATAACTCAATTTGTTTGGTCTCATTGTTACCCTCATGCCACAAGAAAAGAAACCAAGGTACAAAGAGGTTAGGTAAATAGGATCAAACAAGTACTAAATTGTAGAACTTGATTTTAAACTCAGGTGGTTGTCTTCAGAGCCTGTGCCCTCAGTCACTATCATCCATGTTATACTGTGTTTCTCATTTCAATTTGTTTATACCCATCTTCCCTTTGGAATCTCGCTGTATGGAGTTCTGAATATATTTGTTGCAGTCATAATATTATGTTTGCTCAGCCAGGAATAAAAGAAGTGGCAGATGGGATAACCAAAAGAAAAATAAGGGAACATAGGCTAATGTGAATGGAGCAATTCATTTAGAAGGCAACACTCTGCCTTCTTCTTTCAGCTCTCATAATGTAAACAAGTGTCCTTTTGTGGTATATTTAGTTTTACACATTTTTTGTGATTTTGTTGGGGGAGTTTGCTGTTTGAAATGGCTCCCAAGTAGACTACTGAAGTGCTGTCTGATGTTCCTAAGTACAAGAAGACTGTGATGTACCTTTCAAAGAATATACATGTGTTTGATAAGCTTGTTCAAGCATGAATTATAGCACTGTTGGCTATGAGTTCAATTTTAATGAATCAGTAATATACATTAAATAAGAAGGTGTCTTTAAACAGAAACATGCAAAAAATAAGGTTATGTATTTATTGGTTGAGGAAAATGTGTCCAGAGATTCACAGAAACCTAATCTTATATTTCTCCTAGGAGCAATAGTTCAGTATTCACTAATTCAGTTGTTTGCAACGACTTTATTAGAACATAACTACCATTAATAAAGAGAATTGACTGTATATTTTTCATCAGGGGGTCAGAGATTGGAAGACAGTTAATGCTTAATAAAATCTTTTTGTACATCTTCTACTTACTCACTTAAACCCTAGAGATCTAAATATAATTGATATTTGACACATAGTTGATCAAGTAAATGGAAATTGAAGTATGAAAATACATATATATGTGAATTCTTATTGCATGTAAAGTCTACAAATAAAATTTATGTTTTTATGTTTTGCATCCATGGTACTTAAATAAACTTACAGATTTTTATAATGTGGTTAAAGGGTTCAAGGTGGCAGCTGAACTGTACTTTATTTTATAGATTTAAGCTGTGATAATTATGGTTGTGGTAGATTGTATTTTCCAGAAATGACCAGAGCAGTATTTGCAATCTCTTATGTTTTTCCAGAATATTACCATTCTTCATCAAGAGGTGGAGTCTACCGCTCCCCTGAAAATTAGACTTGCCTTTGTGGCTGCCTCAGCAAACGAAATATAATGAGAGGGATGCTGAGTGACTTCCACGCCTGGTGCATAAAAGGGAATACGACCGTCACCAGACTCTCTCTCTCGAGATGCTCATCCTTGGAACCTAGCCACCATGTTGTGAGGATGTCCAGGCCATGAAGGCCACTTGCAGGTGTTCTAGCTGATAGCTCCAGTTAAGGATCCATTCGAGAGCTGGGATTAACCACCAGACAAATGAATGAGCAATCTTTCAGATGATAGCAGTCCTCGGTATGCAAGGCTTCTGAGCCGAGCAAAGCTATCCCTTTATCCTCCAGGTCTCAAGTTAAGTGTTATTTCCTCAAAGAGGTTTTCTCCAAACCCTTGGATTAGATTAAGTTGCCCTTTTATACATTATCATACTGCCTTGTGAATTCCCTTCATAATGGGTATGGAATATAAGTATATATATATATAATTATCCATTTAAATTCTGTCTCCCCCACAAGGAGGGCAGAGTTTCTGTCTTTCTGGCTCACCTTTACGTTGCCAGTGTTTTAATTCTTCCCCTTAGTAGGTATTCAATAAATATTTATTATATAAATTAATTGTTACTCCAATATTGTACTTCTAAAGAGCTCAGGTCCCAATGATGTGAGAATCCCTAGAGGTTCAGAAGCTCAGAAGGACTTTGATGTTTGTTTTCTTAGGAGGATGGTAGGGTGAAAGTAGAAGACTGTCCTAGCATCCTGATTTTCAATTTCATATTCACATTTTCATAGTAAAGTAGTGTTTTTTTGTTTTTATAGGTAACTCATCTGAGCAGATCTGATTATAAAACTACTTTTTCTTCCCTTGAAACATATAAATGACTCCTTTCCAAGTGCCCCTGTTCTTTCTCTGCTGTACTCTGCCATCATTTATCATTCAGAGAATAAGGCTATGGTGTAAAAGGTGAAAAAGAAAGGAGGGACTCCAGAACTCAGATACTACAAATTTAATCTTCACTAAACAGCTTATGGGCTGGGTGACCCAAACCTGTATATGTTATAAATCTTCCTATATCTATGGCTCTGTAAAGCTGCATAAGCAAAGGTTTCCTTCTGGAAACAGATACACATACATTCCCAGTTTTATATATATATGGTGCTATTTATTGCTATGTAAAGCAATGTTAGAGATTTTTTGAGATTTTTTTTTTTCAGAGACAGCAGCATGCTGGCTGTGAAGGCAGACAGACCATGGGCCTGATTCTCCCACTTTTCACTGAGCCTCATCTCTAAAATAGTTTATAATCAGAATTAGATGCAATAAAGCACATAAAACACACCATAGTATTTCGCATGCAGTAAGCTCTCAGAAAAAATTGTTAATGTCTTTACCTCCTTACTATTAAGGAATCAAATCTATAACTAATTATTCTATACTATCATTATATCAATGTCAATATCCTGGTTGCAATACTGTATTATAGTTTTGCAAGATGTTACCATTGGAAACTGGGTAGAGGGTACACAAGATCTCTCTCTATTACTTCTTACAAATGCATGTGAATCTTAAGACAAAAAAGTTTAATTTAAAAAATTAGTGAAAGAAAATACTAAACTCATACAATGTTATAGCTGCGGGAGCAAAGAATTTCAATTATTCAGTTCCCATTTTCACAAATGATGTAAGGGAATCAGATGAATTTAAGTGGTGTTAAAGCCAGTGAAACAACCTCAGAGTCCCAATTCCAGGGTGGCTCTATCACACAAATGTAGGTATGTTTTTGAAGAGGACTTCTTGACATTTACGCAATCTTTACAGTTCTAACTCTGGGGTTTGCTTGTATTTGTAGCTATAACCTTTTATGGAGATGACTATTTACATTTTCTGAACAATCTTTGTGATACTTAGTACTAACATAGAATTTCACTAATCCCTTCATGTTGTATTTTAAGAAACCATCTTTTGGCAAATAATCTTGAGATTCAGGGAACAAGTTCAAATAAGTAACAGGAATTTAGAATTTTTGATGTCAATTCTCTGTTGCTTTTCTTTCACAGAAATGCCTTTGAGAGGTCGTATCAATTAAGTCTTTCTGTCTATAGGACAAGAATGATGCTGTGACTAATATATTTGTTCCCTCATTTGCTAAAATATGATAAACAGAAAAATTCAGCATTTACAACTAAAACACATTGTGGGTGTACTCGTTTAAATACTCAATTTGAAATATCATTCAGGGCAAATAAGGCCTGTTGCTGTAATGCATCTTAAAGGGCTCCAGAAGTCCCCCTCTCTGGCTGGCATTTCTTTCTATAATTTTGCCATTGGTTTTTTTTTTTCTACTTGTAGCATGAATAGATCTAGATATAAACATTTCAGAAGAGGGTTTTCTGTTGCCACCAATATTTTGCATTACTTACCAACAGAAAATCACCTGAAATCAGCATCCTGAGGTGACAGGAATGTGGAATAATTAAATATTGTTAGAGGAAACATTAAGCATGAGAAAGAGCTGGACTGAGGGACCATTGAGATGGAAACTTTAATGCAGAAGTAGACCTGACTTGTGGGTAGAGATAGAGAAAGGCAATTAAACAAATTGGGGCAGAAATACTGAAAAGACCTACAAAAAGGACATCTTAGAAATACATCCAACCATTTCACTGTTTTATCCAATATAAGTCTTTTTAATCAGCATAATGCTATTAAGAATTCAAAGATAGCATTTTTCTAGAAAGTATACCAAACGTATCTAATTGAGGAAATGTAGAATTCATTATGTAGACAGTAAAATAAAGGTCTTCACAAATGTTAGGTGTGACTTTTATCAGAAATATGCTAATCTCCTAAAATTATTAAAATTAAGGTGCAAAAATGTGTATGTGGGGGGGTATAGGATATAAAATTTGTATACCCATGAGAAGTGACTTGTGCATGCTAAAGGAGAACCAGATATATATTTTCAGTGCCTCACTGGAAGCTTTGGTATTACAATGAAATCTCACTTTTTTTTACCACTGGACTTAAGGTTCAAGATAGAATAATAAATGTATAGCCTCACCTCTAATGAAACAATTATTCAAATTTCCTTCCTATTCTCTTGGCTTGGTACTAGAAGAGCTCTGCATAAGTGGGTAGGTCACCCTGAGACTTCAAGGGATGAATCAGGCTTAAAACTAATAGTGTTCTCAATTGTTAAAAAGTTGAAGAACTGAATAGTAGTTTATTCTGCTGCTGTTTTGGAATAGCGCCCTTCAAGCCACCAATTGAATTCTATTTGAATTCACTGTATTTAGTTCTGCTTTAGGAGAAATGAAGACATTCTTTTACGTTTTTTTCTTAAGTATATTTTGAGTTTTGAGAGTTATCTAAATACAACAATGCTTGAAGACAACGGATGCATGACGCTGGTAACTTTCTCAACGTATGTGGTAATATTTACCAAATACCACTTCACTGATATGGGTAAAAGTAGTAAAATGGTGGAAAAATATACTTAGAGCATTAGTGCCGTTACTGCCTGGTTTCTTCGAGAATTTTTTTCTTTCATTATAGGAATAAGACTCTAACCCTTCAGAAAAAGAGAGAGAAAAAAAATCAATGAGTGATTCATTTCAGGATTGTCACTTTAATTTTATTTTCAATTACTTCCATGATAATCAATGTAGTCAAATTCTCTGCCTCTTTTGAAAATCTAGTTGGGTAATTTTTTATGGAGATGGGAGGTTGGAGAAAGTAAGGAAGAAAATATTTCTTTTCCGTTGTATAAACTTATGTCTTCACTTATTTTTCATTGTTGTTACTTTCTCCTTTCTCATTTCTTTCTCTTCTTCCTATATTTTTAATAACAGCTTTATTGAGATAAAATCCACATACTGTGAAATTCACCCTTTTAACACGTACAACTCAGTGGTTTTTAGTATATTCACAATTGTGGTACTGGGGGCTGGGGACTGAATCCAGGACCTTGTATGTAGGAAGCCGGCACTCAACCACTGAGCCACATCAGCTACCCTGAGCTGGTTGTGTCATTTGTTTTGCTTGTTTGTCTTTTTTTTTTTTTTTTTCCAAAGGCACGGGGAACTGAACCTGGGACCTCCCATGTGGGAAGCAGGCTCTTAACTGCTTGAACCACGTCCACTCCACTCTAATGTTTCAAATAAACTTTATTTTGGAGAAGTTTTAGAGTTAAAAAAAATTACACTGAAAGTATTGGGAATTCCTATATAACCCCCCCATGAACACACATAGTTTCTCCTATTATTAAAATCTTACATTACTGTAGTATATTTGTTACAATTTCTGAACCAGTATTGAAGCATTGTTACTAACCAAAGTCTATAGCTTACATTATGGTTTACATTTTGTGCTGTACAGTTTTATAGGCTTTGACAAATATATAATGTCATGTGTCCATCATTGCAGTATAACACAGAACAATTCCATTGCCCTGTGTTCCACCTATTCATTCCTCCCCTCCATTCTAAGCCCCTGGCAACCACTATCTTTATGTCAATGTTATGAATTCTTCTATTAACACTAGCTAAAAACTACAACAATAAATCTACTTTGATCCATAGTTACACTCCTCCCGTATGTTTGCTCATTCCTCAATCTTCAGGGATTTGGGATGATGTCCATTCTGACTGCTTTAGGGTGAGAGGGGCCTTAGATATTATGGGGCAGCTGGAAGGGATTGTTTTGCTTGCAGTTGTAGAAACTCCTTGTTTTTTGGGGGATGGGACTTGCCCATCATTATCATTTTGTTGTTTGTCCAGGGCAAGCCCAAAGAACTGGAGAGTAGGAGGTGGCTGCAACTTTGCTGTAATTCTGGGCTCAATGGGGAAATGAACAACATGAAGATTTGGGTCTCTGAGAGATATATTTAACAGGTGTATTGAGAATTATAGTTTCAAATAAAAGGATTAGAAGAATCATGGGTAGAAGAATTATAAATGAGTATAACTATGTTATATTGGGGAACTAGATTATCATTTAATCCCAAATAGGGCCCGCTGAGGGGGTGTTGATTTCATGAGGCTGTGTGCCTTGCCTCTGGTGTCCAGATGCTCCTAGAGCCCTTGGGATCACTCTTGTCTGAGGCTTTGTCTACTGTGGCAGTTTGTGAAATCTGCCTGAGACCTGCAAAAGCACAACTTCTGTAATGATCTCCCGACTCACTTTGAAATCTCTTTGCCATAACAATTCTTTTTTATTTAATGTTCCCCTCTTTTGGTCAAGGTCTTTTTCCAAATGCTTCACTTGTTACTCTCTCACTTTTCATTTTTTTCCTTCTCCTATCACTTTTTTTTAAATAACAGCTTTATTGACATAAAATTCACATATTATAAAATTCATCCTTTTAACATGTACAATTCAGTGGTTTCTAGTATATTCACAATTGTGCAACCATTACCATTATCTAATTTTAGAACATTTTTACTGCCCAAAAGAGAAACCCCATACCCATTAGCAGTCACTCTGCATTCTCTCCACCACAACCTCCAGTAAATATTCTCTCCCATCCCGTAAGTTTTCTTTCCATTTTTTTGATGGTGTTTTTGGTGCACAAAAGTTTTTAACTTTTATAAGGTTGAATTTATCTATTTTGGGGTCACTTGTGCTTTTGGTGTAATATCTAAGTGTCCATTGTCTAATTTACATCATGAAGTTTTACTCCTATATGTTCTTCTAAGAGATGTATACTTTTATCTCATATTTATGTCTATGCTCTGCTTTTAGTTACCTTTTGTGTATGCTGGTAACTTTTTGGGCATGAAGCAAGTGTTGAATTCTTTTGAATGTGTATATTCTTTTGAATGTGTATATTCCACTGTTCCAGTCATTTGTTGAAAATAATATTTTTTCTCCAATAAATTGTCCTGGCACCCTTGTCAAAAAGCAACTGATTATAGATGTACCATTTTATTTCTGGACTTTCAATTCTATTCCATTGAGATATATATATATATGTTTATCCTTAGGCCAGAGCCAAACTGAAAATTGTCAATTTTACGGTCTCATCAAAGAATCAACTTTTTAAAAAAAATGTTTTCTTGTCTTTTTCTATTCTCTATTTATTTTTGCCTTACTTCTACCTTGTTCTTGCTGTGTGTTGTTTGTTCTTTCTTTGGTTTCTTAAGATGGAAGTTTATGTTATTGACTTGAGATCTTTCTTCTTTTTGAATACTGACCTATTCAAATTTCCTTTTAAGCACTGGTTTAGCAGTAGCTTATGATTTTTGTTATGTTGTGTTTTCATTGTCATACATTTCAAAATATTTTCTAATTTCCCTTGTGAGATTTTCTTTGATTCATTTGTTTCTTTATAAACTATATTGCTTAATTTCAACATAGTTTTGAATATCCCAAATATTCTTCTCTTTCTGGTATTTCTTTCCACCGGGGTCAGAGAACATACTTTGTATTATTTAATTCTTTTAAAATTATTGAGGATTGTATTATGGCTTAGCATCTGGTCTATCATAGAGTCTGTCATAGAGAATATGTGTTCTGCTGTTGTTGGGTGGAGAGCTCTATAGATGTCTGTTATGTCTAATTGATTTATATTGTTGCTCAGAGTTTAATTCCTTTATTGATCTTCTGCCTAGCTTTCTATCCATTATGGAAAGTGGACTAGGTATTGATGTCTTCAACCGTTATTGTTGAATTTTCTATTTCTCTTTTCATTTTAATCAATTTTTTCTTCATATTTTTGGGGCTCTGTTGTTAGGTACGTATATGTTTATAATTTTTATATATTCTTGATGGATTGATCCCTTTATTATAAAGTGTCTTTCTTTGTCTTTAGTAACAATTTTTGCATTAAAGTCTATTTGCCTGATATTAGTATAGCCCCAGTTGTTCTCTTTTGATTATTGTTTGCATAGTATAAAATTTTCCATCATTTTACTTTCATCCTATTTGTGTCTTTTAATCTAGAATGTGTCTCTTGCAGACAGAATAGAACTGGATTGTGGATTGTTGTTGTTGTTGTTTTTAAATCCATTTTGCCATCTGTCTTTCAATTAGAATGTTTAGTCCATTTACCTTTAACATAATTGTAGATAAACTAGTATTTATGTCTGCTATTTTGCTGTTGCTTTCTTAATGCCTTGGGTCATTTTTACTCCTTTTTAAAAATTCCTCTATTACTGTCTTCATTTGTGTTAGTTAAATATTTTCTAGTGTACCATTTTAATTCCCTCACGTGTCTTTTACTCTATTTTTGAGTTATTTTCTTAGTGATTGCCCTGCTGATTTCAATTAACATCATAACCTAAAAGCATCTAGTTCAGCTTAATACCAACTTAATATCAATAGTATACAGAACATTTGCTTCAGTATAGCTCAGTATTATTATCACACAAAATACATCTTTTATATGTTTTAAATCCATCAGCAGAGTTATATAATTATTGCTTTATGCAATTGTCTTTTGAATCATATAGAAGAATATAGTTACAAACAAAAATGCATTTATACTGTCTGATATACTTATCTATATAGTTAGCTTTACCATGCTTTTATTTCTTCATGTAAATTTTGATTATTTTCTGGTGTATTTTATTTCACACTTAATAGCTCCTTTTAGTATTTCTTATAGGGCAACATAACCCAAAATATAAATGGCAAAAAATAGAAATAGAAATAAATTCTATCAGATTTTTTTAAACCTGGGAATTACTTTCTCTTTTATTTTTGAAGGAGTATTTTGTGTTTTGCTGGATACATAGTTCTTTGTTGGCATTCTTTTTCTTTCAAAACTTTGAAGCCATAATCTCATATCTGGCCTCCATAGTTTCTGATGAGAAGTTATCTGTTAATCTTATTGAGGATTTCGTGTATGTGACTAGTCGCTTGTCTCTTGCTGCCTTCAAGATTCTCTTTGTTATTGTCATTCAACAATTTGACTATGGTGTGTATGGTGTGAACAACTTTTAGTTTATCCTATTTGGAGTTCATTATTCTATGAATAATGTTTTTCATAAAATAAGGAAAAATTTTGACCATTATATTTTCAAATATTCTTTCTACCCCTTTCTTTCTCCTTTCTCATTACATTTACGTTGGTATGCTTTATGGTGTCCCAAATGTCCTGAGGCTCTGCTCACTTTATTCAATCTATTTTTCCTTTTCTTTAGACTATATCATCAATTTATCTATTTCAAATTCCACTAGTTCCTTCTTCTGCCATTTCAAATCTTTAGTTGAATTCTTGTAGTAAACTTTACCTATCAGTTATTGTAATTTTTAACTCCAAGATTTCTACTTCATTTTAAAAAATTATTTCTATTTATTTATTGATATTCCCTGTTTGGTGAGACATCATTCTTATATTTTCCTCTAATTATTTAGACATAGTTTTCTTTAGTGGTTGAAGATATTTAAAACAGCAGCTATGATATTAAACAATTGCAAACAACATATTAAGAACTTGGGGATATGGCTGGTCTCATGAGCAAGCTCTAAATCAGTTCAAATAAAGATAATCATGAGAATGGAAATTTTAATGGAGATTCCATACAGCCCAAGCAGTGACAATTCTCTGAAAAGGGGCTTTGGGGAGCACCAAACATCTTCTCTCTAGTGACTGCTAGTCTTCTGACTTTCACAGCTACCATAGTTGTGAAGCTGATGGTTTTCTAGGATACCATGGAACTGTTCAGAGGGAAATGAAATAAGGCAAATAAAAGCAACACACAGCTGGTTTGTCTTACTAAATTTCAACTGTTTTTCTTGAGTACAGTTTCTTACATTGCTGCAAGACTTTAGTTACTTTCCAGATTTCTGAAACAGTTGATTTTGACAATTTTTGTCAGTGTTCTTGTTGCTTTAATGGAGCAGTGAAATTTTGGAGGCTTTTATCCCACCATTCTGTATATGTCTCTCTTTTTCTTTCATTTTAAAATAATTATAGAAGGTTAAGAAAACAGGTCTTGCAATTTATAATTAAATGAATTATAATTGACAACATTGATATTCAACAAAATAAAATTCAAGGTGAAAACATTAAAGCCTGAAGTAGATATTTTATTTTTATTAAATATGCAATAATTATAGTCTTTGTGTTCCAAACAAACATCATGTCATTGAAATATATAAATAAAGAAGGATAAATAGACAAAGCCACAAAGATCAAGATTTTAACATATCACTATCAGAAATAATAGTCTAGAAATATAGTACCAGAGTATTATACAGTACAGCTATGTTATATAGTACAGCAACATTTCAGAAATTTTTATACTCAATAAAAAAGTACCTTTTTTTTAAAATCCCACCAAATAGTTGCAAAAAATCTATTCAGTTACAAAGAAAATCTCCAAAAATTCTCAAACATTGAATTTGACCCTTTTTAACCCTAGTTTGAGGGTTAAAAAGATGGCAGAAGTATTATACAAAAAATAAGAAACCTACCTAATTTGAAATAAACACTCTTCTAATTAATTCTTACATTCAAGAGAAAATTAAAATTGAAAAACTAGAAGGCTATTTTTAATTTTCAAGAAAGCTATTCACCTACCAGCCATTATTCTTTTATGAATGCATTAATTTCTTGAATTAAGAAGGTACAAATTTCCAATAAGAAATTGTTTTCTTTGCATATCCTCTTTCTTAAAAACAGATGATGACAATTTAAAAAATCTTATAATATCATGTTTTAGGTTGCTAGGCTGCTCAAAGCAGATACCATGAAATGGGCTGGCTTTTAAAAATAGAAATTTATTAGCTTACAGTTTTTAAGGTATGAGAATGACCAAATCAAGGCATCATCAAGGTGATGCTTTTTTCCTGAAGACTGGCTGCTGGTGATCTTTGAGTCCTCTGCCACATGGCAAGGCACATGGTGGCATCTGCTGGTCTCTCTCTTCTTTTCCAGGTTTCATTCCTTTCAGCTTGTTCCTTCCCTGTCTTTCTCTCTTTCTCTGTATTCATCTTAAACTTATATGTAGATATGTTCATTATAATAATGTCAAAGGATATTATTATAATCTGTGCTTAAAGTTTGCTCAAAATGTTCAAGAACACCAAATTGTATTTATATTATTATCATTTTGTTTACTTTTGAGGCAACTAGTATACAAGGATTTACCTTTTCTTATCAATAGGTCCAATGCCATAACCCCTGTGACACTGAAAGATGAATATTCCTAGCATCAAATTCAAATGAATTCTTTATTCTCACATTCAGTTGACTACTCAAAATCATGCCACATTTTTCTTTGCTTAATAGTACAAAGCCATTCTTTCATTGTGCAGGCTTTATTTATTTATTTTTCCTGATATTTCTTATTATGTTTCCTTTCTGCCTTTTTTAAACAAAATCTTTTAAATCATCCAGCCTTTTACAGACCAAAAGTTGTAATCTTGTTGTGCTTCTCTTGTGCTATTAATTAATGCTGAGTGATCATTTTCCCCCTCTTCCTTATAAAGGGAGACCTAATTTGGTTAATATTGGCAGCTGGCACAGATTCCATTTTTCTTATATATGACTGTCTCCCTAATTGTCTTCTTTCCTGAAAGGGAAAAAGATACAATCTCTAGGTGCATGAGGAAGGCATGTGAATTTTCAGGCTTCATTTTACAAGACTCATGGACAGGTAGCAATCAGACACATTGTTCCTTGCTTCTCTAAAGGAAACACCAAATTGAAGGGATTTGTAATCGCTTCTAGTAGACCTCTTGGACAACTACGAGTTGGGTACAATTTTAAACTAAATTTTGCTAGGGCTTTTTTTGGGCCTACAGAAGTGTGAATTCACCGGGAAAAAATGGCCCCCACATCTACTGAAATTTCTTTCTCTGCTTTGTCTGGCTTCTGATTCTTCTGCTCAATCTTCACCTTTGCGTGTCCTTTTGTTTTAAGCAGAATGCTCAAAAATAACTAATTACTGAATTTTTCAAATTCCATAAATTATTTTTGTCTTTGATAAGGGAGTTTATCTAATAAATAATTATTATCCATAATAAGTTTAAACTTTTTGCTGCCATCTTGTGTTAAGTTTTCTACTGTTCATGCTTTGAATGTTATTTTAACTTTTCTGTCTTTAATCCAATTTTGTTATTTCTTTCTCTCTAATGAATTTCTGCTAATTATCTTAAATTTGGAACAAAATATTTCAATCCAGTTTTCTATCAATGTCAAAAATGAATAGCCCACCCCGCCATGGCGTCAGACACTGCAGCACCACTTTAAGAAGTGAGTTTTTCACCCCCTCCCGCTTCATGCCCAACTCCCGCTTCCTGCCCACCTCCCGAAGCCTCTGGTTCCCCGCGGAGCTGGCGGATGGAGCTACGCCGCGGCGCAGGATGCCAGGCTGTGGGGCAGGGGACGGATGGGGACGCTGGAGATGGCGGGGCGGCAGCAAGGACGCCGGATCGGAGGACTGTAACCTGCCGACCAGCGCCTCCTCATCTATCCACATGACAGCCGGAGGGATGGCCGGGATCCTGGAGCACTCGGTCACGTACCCGGTAGACCCCGTGAAGACACCAATGCAGAGTTTGCAGCCAGATCCCAACGCCCGGTACTCCCAAGAAAATCGTCTGGACTGAAGGACTCTGGAGGCCCCTGCGCGGCGTCAACGTCATGGTCATGGGCGCGGGGCCTGCCCATGCCATGTATTTTGCCCGCTATGAAAGCATGAAAAGGACTGTAAAGATGTTTTCCACCACCGAGGAAACAGTCACCTAGCCAATGGTATTTTGAAAGCATTTGTCTGGAGTTAGAAAGCTCTCTTCTTCAACAGAAGAAGAGCGCCGCTCCCAGCCGTCCAGCAGCCTACCCTTCGTCTTCGGCTTGCTGCTTACGCACACAGAACTCGAGTCGTGTGTGGACACACGTCCGAACACATGCACACGCGTGCTTTTTTTCTGTTCTCCTCTCCCATTTTCTGAAGCCTGGGGAAATTGGTAACAGAGGTGTTTTCGGTTTTTATTGTTCTGTGGGTTTTTTTCTGTTGTTGTTTTTATAAAATACTCAAAAGCGATTAATGATCACACATAGGAAAAACTCTGAATAGAAACAAAACTTTTGAATGCTGAATTCAGAAAGAAAAAAAATCTATCTGGACAGCTTCTTTGAGAGTATTTAAAAACTGGTACAACAGGCCTCTACAACGTCAAGATCTACGCTTTAAAAGGGATAGCTGAGAGTATGCCCACCCTGCTCCACGATGCGGTAATGAATCAGCAAAGTGGTGAAGCAGGGCATGCAGATGTTTAACTCGCAGTACGGAACAGCCCTCAGCTGCATCCAGTGTGAAGGACCGAGGGCTTGGGGACCTTCTACAGAAGTAACACCACACAGCTGACCTTTCCAGTGTTTCCACTTCATCACCTACGAATTCCTGCAGGGCAACCCCCACCGGGGTACAACCTGCAGTCCCACATCATCTCAGGCGGGCTGGCAGGGACCATCGCCGCGGCGGCCTCGAACCCCCTGGCGTCTGTAAGACCATGCTCAACACTCAGGAGAACGTGGCTCTCTCCCTGGCCACCGTCAGCGGTCGCCTGTTGGGCACGGCCAGTGCTTTCCGGACAGTGTACCAGCTCAACTGCCTGCCCGGCTACTGCAAAAGGTGCAGGCCCGCATCATCTATCAGATTCGTCCACTGCCATTTCCTGGTCGCCTATGAGTTTTTCAAGTACTTTCTTGCGAAGCACAAGCTGGAGAGTCGAGCTCCATACCAAAGGAACAGACGGTGGCAAGTGATTCCAGAATCTTTTATTTTTAAAAGGCTTTCCCTGCCTGATTCCATTCCCTTGTCCTCACACCCAGATTATTTTTGCAGGGCGTTCACCCCGGGCCTTCGCTCCCCAATGGCTTAGAAAGACTGGGCGGACTGAAAGGCCGCGTACCAAAAGGGCGACTGCAGGGAGATCTAAAGTGGTGGTGAAGGCAAGACTTCATAAAGGGAGGGAGGAGGCGCTTTTTCTTTTCCTCCCCTAAAAGAAATGTAGCTTTTCTGCTTCACTGCAGCAGTCTCCACCACCACCCCGCCCCCCAACAATCTTAGATTGCACGGGAGGGAAGAAAAGGTGCAGTGACTGAAAACGTTAAAGAAAAATTTTATGTATATAAAAGTTCCAGTACACAGTGTAAAATAGATGGATAATGTTTATCCTTTATTTTTCTATGTAGAAGTTTTTGAATTTGTGTGTGTGCCTGTGCATGTGTACCAGTAGTATTACAGCTGAGACTATTAAGCTGTTTTTAAAATACAAAGGCCAGAAATCTTCCACCAGGTTAAGTCAGAAGGCACCAAAGTAACTTGATTAAATTGCTGAATGTAGTCTCAAGTTGTGTCTAGCCTCCCAGATGGAAGTTCCACTTGAATGTAAAATAAATAAACATTAAGTTTATATTGTGAGGGGAAAAAAGCATATGAATTTTGCTAGATTATAATTATTTTATTACATCGTAGATCTGATTTATGAGTCCTTCTTTAAGAATTAAGTACATTTTGGAGTGGCAGCATCAATAATTATTTAGAGTTTAGTGAACATTTTCCCTTTGCTCATCACTATTTCTTTTATCAGCAATACTCGTAAACATGCTAAATAAAGGCTTGCTTAAAACTCATGACCATGGCCCAGACATGGGCTTTTAATGCTGGTCTCTGGTCATACCACATTCCCCACACCAATTCACCCCTATTCTTCTGAATCTGTTCTGTCCAGTGATGGAGCCACTATTGCACATGTAGCTATTTAAATTTCAACTTAAATTAACTAAAATTAACTAAAAGAAAAAATGTTGTTCCTCAGTTGCACTAGCCACATTTCGAGGGCTCAGTCACCACCTGATGATAGTGGCTGTGGTGTTAGGCCCAATAACGCTCCCCCTCCCCCAAGATGTTCATGTTCTAATCCACGGGGATCAGTGGCTATGTTACATAACATGGAAAAAGAGAATTTGCAGATGTGATTAAGGTTAAGGATCTTGAAATGGGGAGAGTATCCTGGATTGTGTGGGTGGGCCCAGGGTATCACAAAGGTCCTGAAAAGTGGAAGAAGGAGGAAAAAGAAAATATTAGAGTGCTGATGTGAGAAGGACTGGACAATCTTTACTGGTTTTGAAAATGGTAGAAGGGAGCCAAAAGCATTCCTTAATGCTGATGAGCTCTAGAAGCTGTAACAGCCAAAGCAATGGATTCTTTCCTAGAGCATCCAGAAGGAATGTAACCCCACTGACACCTTGATTTTAGCCAAGTGAGGCTGTGTCAGACTTCTGACCCACAAACCTGTAAGATAATAATATATTGTTAAGCTACCAAGTTTGAAGTAATTTGTTATGGCAGCAATATTGAACTAATACAGCTATCATATAAATGGTACAGATATAGAACATTTCCGTCACTGCAGGAAATGCTATTGGACAGCACTGATTTCTAAGATTTAAAGTAATTGAAAATGTGGTAAATGAAGCTCTCATTCACTTTTGGTGGTTTTCTCTTTTATTATGTATGCTCACGTATTTGGTGATTGCATCTAGTCCCATAATTTTGAATAGGTAACTATAAGTTATTGATTCCCAAATTTATATTTTCAGTTTGGACCTTTCCTGAACTCCAGATGCATGTATACAACTGCTTACTTGACAGCTCCAGTTAGATGTGTAATAGACATCTCAAACACAGCATGCCTGAAACTGAACTCCTAATATCCTCCACTGAACTCTACAGCTTTCTCATTTTACGTGTAAGGCCTCTTGAGATCTAGGCTTGGAAGTGGCATCTTACAAGTGGTTTTCCCTACAGCTTTCTCATCTTAGTTAATGGTAATTATATCTTTGTAGGTTTCTCAGGCAAAAAACACAGTCTTGTTTGGCTCTTTATTTTTCTCACAACACAGACAATCTATCAAAAAATTCTTGTTGGCTATCTACAAAATATATTCTGAATCTAATGACTATATCATTTCCACTGCTACCACTCTGCTCCAAGCCACCGATATCTTTAACCCATATGATTTTAAAAGCCCAATTTATTAGTCAAGTTCTAGTGGAAAAATAGAATCCACCCTGGGTAATGAACAGAGTCCAATTAGTTAAAAAATATTAAAATATCTGAAAAAGCAAACAGAAGAGTTAAGATAATCCAGAAATTATAGTTACTACAGGCAGATGGTTTCCCTAGAGGTGTTGTTCTTGGCATCCAAGAGCCAAGATCACCCAAGAGAAGTGGCAAACACAAAGTGTTGCCCAGCAGGGGCCGGGCATGGAGCATATGCAGTAGCCACCAGAGGTACAACCCAAAGCAAAGATAGATAAAGGAGCAAGATCCTGGATCCTACCTACTTCCTGCCTGTAATTTCCTGACAGTGTTTCTCTTTGACTAAATTCAGCTGGAAGTATTTTAGCAAGGGAGCTTGGGAGATATACTTCACAGAGTATCAGAACTCTATGCTGTAGATCTGATTAGATCTGACAAAGAATGAATTTGGGGAAAAGTAGCACAATTCTTAATTTGTCCCCTGGCTTCCATTTTAACTGCCCACCCACTGTCCCCCGTGTGCACTCAACACATGCATGTCCTATTCTCAACAGAAAAAGCAAAGTGATCCTTTTATAAGTAAAGACAAATCATTCCTTTTCTCCTCTATTCGAAATTCTATAATTGTCTTCCCATCTTTCTGGATAAAAGTCTAACTCATTAGAGTGGCCTACAGGGTTTACATAATCTGCCCTTACCTTTGCATCTTTGACCTAATCGCCTCCCCTTTCCCTAACTCTCTTTCTTCCAACCATAATAACTAGCTTGCTGTTGCCAGGAATCCTCCTCACTCTGGATCTTTCCCTCTGCTTGAGTTCTTTCTCTCTGACATCTGCTTGGCTTGTTCCCTTCACAGCACATTCAAATGTTCCATTTTCAGACCACATAATGGTCCTTGAGCACCATAAAAATGCATCAAGTGAGAACAGAAAACAAATACTAACAGAATATGCATTGTGAATGAACTAATTGTAAGATCTATTTAGGGTCCATTGCTTTTACTGATGCTGTTGATTTCTTTATTGTATTAAATTATGCCAATTTAACCTATCTTTATTGTCTCCTATAGTTTGATATCTAAAGGAAAAACATTACATTATTTTCAAAGTAATACCTGTACGAAAGAATTGAACAACCAGAGATGAAAATGCAGATGCCCTAGAATGGTTTTGTTACTGATATTGTTCAATAAAATTAATTTCATGGTTCAATTCAGCACCGTATCCTGCTTGAACAAAATGATAATAGAGGAGAGTGCAGTAGACTAAGATAACAATTTATTTATTATACCAAAACAAGTGATATCTGAATGAATTATAAATTTGACAGATATTTGACATGAAAAAACTGATATAGAAGACAACTTTCAATGACTAGGTGGCTCTCTTTTCTCTCTCTCTCTCTCTCTCTCTCTCTCTCTCTCTCTTTCTCTCTCTCTCTCTCTGGTTTCAAGGATATTTTGATTAAATGCTGTCAAAAGCATGGAGTTGCATGCTGCTATAGTTTGAAAATATTTCTTAATTTTCCCTGATTAAAGCAGTAACAACAAAACAACACAGATTCAAAAGTAAAATCTGCTGGCAAAGCACAAATTGGGAAGATGGAAGTGAACTGGGCAATCCTGAGCCAGGATTGTTCTGTACAGAAGATAGCAGGTATACCATTAAATAAATCACTTTTGTCCACTGTGTTCATATTTACTGCTGTCTATTAAACTGCCATTCAATTTACCCTGTTGTTGCATGGTATTAAACAAAAAGAGAGGATTTTGAACCAAATCTTAGAGTCCTATGACATTATTTTCCAAAGATGTATATCAGGCAAATTCATTCTATTCTATAAAACTCATCTCTTAAAACAACATCCACCTTGTAGTGTTGCTATGATAACTAGAAATAATGTATGCACATTAGTATAGTAGCTGGCATATGGTGGCCTTTCATAAATGCAAATCATTATTATATCATATAAGGATGTTGTGCTCTTCTACACTGTTCAGCCTCTAATTTTCCATGCTTATGTGTAAGATTTCACATTTAATCCTGAGCTAGTTGCATAGATTTGTGGACAGGCCTAGGGGAGTGGAGGTCCTGAGTTATGATTTTAGAGAAACAGTATTAGTTAAGAAGAGCTTATCATTTCTATGATTATTTAAACATTTTCACACCTGCTTTTCAAAAAGAATTTTTGAAAAGATATTTGCTACTCACCTTAAAATCTTCCTTTAAATCTCCCTGGATGACTGCTAATCTTCCTGACAGTACTGTCTCCCAACCAATGTGTAATCACTTCCATGCCTCACACCTGGGCCTTGCCATATAAGTTATCTTTTACTTATGATAGTAGCTAAGCTGTTGCTCTCAACCAAGTTCGGTCTTCCCAGTGTTGGGAATATGTAATCAACTTCCTGGCCAATGACAAGCATGGTGGGTGACAACAATGACCACAATCCTTCCTCTTTTCTGTGCCCATGCCCTTTTTAATGTGATTTTCAGCTCCTCCCATCAAGAGGTAGAGTCTCTTTCCTCACCCCTGCATCTGGGCTGGCACTGAGAATGGAAATGTGGTCGGATATAATTTTAACTTTCAAAAATTCTTGAGGCATAAAAATGACCTACACAAACTAGAGGAGAAAGAATTTGTAAGTCAAGCAATAGAGCTAGTATTCAATTATTTTAGAGTACTGAAAAGGGAGAGAAGGCCCTCAAACTTAGTCTTCAGACTGAAATATAATTGTTTGTGGCTACAAATTTGGGAGGGGAGGGGGTACCCCTGGAAACATTTTGAAAACAAATGGATTGTGCTAATTCAAACCTCAACAGGAAGAAACAGCATAATGTATAATGAATTAATGAAATTCAATTTTTTTTTGCAGGAATGTAGGTAATACTGGGAAAATAATGACAGGGTATGAAAAGTGAGAAGGCAAAAGCAAAGTGCCTACCCAAGTACTATGTTTCTAGGTATATCCCTGGTGTTATATAAATCCAACCAAAATATCTTGGTTATATTGACTAAATGTCTTATTTAATGTGAGGACATCTTGTTCTCATGCCACGTAACTGGAACTATACTAAAATATTCAGGAAATCAAGTCTATCATTTATCCATTAATTCATGTATTTATTTACCAATTATTTATTAAGAATTTTCAATATGTCCAGTCATGTAAAGGATGCAAATACAAGTAAGACATGGACTCTGAGTTATACTATTATGCTTTGTTTAATGAATGTTGGTAAAAAAAAACAAAAAAAAAAACCCCAACTTAACGTACTTAATGAAAAGTAGAAAATAGCAATGAATGGTGTTAATTGTAATAATTTCCAGCAATAGATATCTGGAAAAATTATTTAGAAGAGTTACCATTTGAATTAGGCCTAAGATATTTAGGATTTAGACATGGAGGACAATAGCATGGAAGAATAGGAAATCTAGGATGCAGGAACAGCTTATTTTTCTCTACAAAGAGAAAAATATACTGGGTCAACCTTGGCAAAAGCCACTATATGAAAGAAGCTTTTCTCATGAGACTTTAGCCTTCCCTAGGAACCTGAGGAGGAAAGAAAAAAGTATTAACATGGGAAATTAACCTTATTCATGACTGCATTGTATAGGATGACTATATCTTAGGCTTGATTGGAATATGAATCAATTCACATTTCCTAAATTTTCAAGTGAATATTCATAATTTATAATTTCTTTCAGTGGTGTTTTGGTCATATGTCAAGCAATGCAAGCATTAATTTTCTTTTGACTGCAACTTTAATTATTATTCCTTTGGAATTACTGGGTTCTGTAATGCTTTCTGTTGTTTGATACAATTGTGCTTGTAGATTTGTTTTTTACATACCTTTAGGCTAGTGAGGATTCCATCTGAGTTTGCTCTTAAAGTATTTTTCTTGGACAACCAAAAATTATCAAAGAGTTTATTTACTGAATTGAATTCCCATCATAAATAATCTAAATCAGAATCATTATTTGAGCCCAATATCACCTTCATACCAAAGCCCAATAAAGATTAAAAAAAAAAAAAATTACAAACCAATTTCTCTTTTGAATATGGGTGCAAATATCCTCATGAAAATACTAGCAAATCAAATACCACAGCACATTAAAAGAATTATACACTATGATCAAGTGGGTTTTATCCCATGTATGCAACTGTGGTTCAATATAAGAAAATCAATTGATGTAATACACCACATTAAAAACGTAGGGAAAAAAAACATGGCCATCTCAATTGACCCAGAAAATGAATCTGAAAAAGTACAGCATGACTTCTTGATAAAAACAAGCAGAAAAATAGGGAAAAAAGGAAAATTCATCATTGCAATAAAAAGCATATGTGAAAAACCAACACCTAATATCATAATCAATAGTGAAGACTGAAAGCTTTCAGTTTAAATCTGGAACAAAAAGAGGATGCCCACTGTCACCACTGTTATTCAACATTGTACTGGAAGTTCTAGCCAGAGCAGTTATGCAAGAAGAACAAATAAAAGGCATCCAAATTGGAAAGGAAGAAATAAAACTTTCCCTACTTGCAGATGACATGATCCTGATATAAAAATTCCAAATAATTCTCCAAGAGTTCTATTAGAGCTGATAAATGAATCAGCAAAGTGGATGGTACAATATCAACAGACAAAAATCAGTAGTGTTTCTGGGGAACAGATATAGCTCAAGTGGTTGAGTGCCTGTTTCCCATGTACAATGTCCAGGGTTTGATCCCCAGTCCCTCCTAAAAACAAAGAAACAACAACAACAACAAAAAAACAATTCTTAATGTGGAGCAGATGTAGTTCAGTGTTTGAGCACCTATTGCCCATGTACAAGGTCCTGGGTTCAATCCCTGGTATCCCCTAAAAAGAAAATCTAGTGTTTCTATACATTAGTATTGAGCAACCAAGGAGTAAATCAAGAAAAAAAAAATTCCATTTACAAAAGCAACTAAATAAATCATATAGCTAGGAATAAATTTAACCAAGGATGTAAAGGACTTAGAAGAGGAAAACTAAAAAAACTTTGCTAAAATAAATCAAGGAAGATCTAAATAAACAGAAGGACATTCCATGTTCATGGATTGGAAGATGAAATATTGTTACAATGTCAGTTCTACCCAAAATGAGTTATAGATTCAATGAGATTCCAATCAAAATTCCAACAGTCTACTTTGCAGAAATGAAAAAGCCAATCACCAAATTTATATGGAAGGGGTCAGAGCCCCAAATAGCCAAAAACATCTTGAAAAAGAAGAAAAGTTAGAGGTCTCACATTTCTTAACTTTAAAACTTATTACGAAGCTACAGTGCTCAAAACAGCATGGTACTGGCACAAGGATAGATATATTGACCAATGAAATTGAATTAAGTGTTCAGAAATAGACCCTTGCATTGATGGCGTATTGATTTTTTGACAAGGTTGCCAAGTCCACTCAATTGGGAAATAATAGTCTTTTCAACAGATGGTTCTGGGAGAACTGGATATGCATATGCAAAAGAATGAAAATGAACCCCAATCTCACACCATACACAAAAATTAAGTAAAAAATGCATCAAAGGCTAAAATATAAGAACCAGAAATTATAGGGAAGCATCTTCATGATCTCGTGTAAGACAATGGTTTCTTATACTTTACACGCAAAGCACAAGCAACAAAAGAAAAAATAGATAAATGGGACTTCATCAAAATAAAAAACTTTTGTGCTTCTAAGGACTTTATCACAAAAGTGAAAAGACAACCTACCCAATGGTAGAAACTATTTGGAAACCGCATATCAGGTAAGGATTTAATATCCAGAATATATAAAGAAATCCTAAAATTCAATAATAAAAAGATAAACAACCCAATTAAAATATGACAAAAGATTTGAATAGACATTTCTCCAAAGAGGATATATAAATAGTTGAAAAGCACATGAAAAGATGCTCAACATCACTAGCTATTAGGGAAATACAAAACAAAATTATAATGAGATACCATTTCACAGTCATCAGGGTGGATACAATTAAAAATATAAAAACAGAAAATAACATGTTAGAGAGGATGTGGAGAAATAGGAACAGTCATTTAGTGCCGATGGGAATGAAAAATGGTGCAGTCACCATGGAAGACAGTTTGGCAGTTCCTCAGAAAGCTAAGTATAGAATTACCATATTACCTAGAAACCCATCTACTAGGTATATTTCCACAATAATCGAAAACAGGGAATCAAACAGATATTTGCAGACTGATGTTCACAGTGGAATTATTCACAATTGCCAAAAGATGGAAACTACCCATGTGTCTATCAACTGACGAATGGGAAAAAGTCAATTGTAAAAAAGAATGAATTCCTGATACATGTGATAACATGGATGAACCTTGAAGACACCATTCTGAGTGAAATAAACCAAACACAGAAGGTCAAATATTGTATGATCTCACTCATATGAAATAATTAGAATAAGCAAACTTATAGAGTTAGAATCTGAAATATAAGTTACTAGAGCTGAGTTGGGGTAGGGAATGGGGAGTTTATGTGTAATTAGTAAAGAATTTCTATTTGACTTGATTGAAAAGTTTTGGAAATGGATGGTGGTGATGGTAACACAATATTGTGAGTATAACTAACAGCACCGAATTATATATGTGAATGTGGTTAAAAGGGGAAGATTTATATCATATTTATGTTACTAGCATTATAATAAAAAATAAAATATATAACCATATAACACAGTGAAACTTAGTGTAAACAATGGACTATAGTTAACAGTACAATTATAAAAATGCTCTTTCATGAATTATAATACATGTACCATGCAAGGTATTTATAATAGTGTGGTATATGGGAAAACTACACAATAATGTAAACTAAGGACAATAGTTAAGAGTACTGTTTTAGTTTGCTAAAACCTGCTGGGAGCAATATACCATAAATGGTTGGCTTTTACAATGGGGATTTACTAAATTCTGAGTTTACAGTTCTGAGGCCATGAAAGAGTTCAAATCAAGGCATCATCAGAGAGGCTTTCTCCATGTGCTGCAGATGTGAGCCATCAGGCACACTGTGGTGTCATCAGAAGGTGCACAGCAATGGTTTATCAGGCATATGGTGGCATCTGCTTGTCTCTCCCCTCTCCTCTGGGCCTCATTGTTTTCAGCTTCTTACTTAAGTGGCTTCCTCTCAGCTTCTGTGTTATTTTAATTTCAGCTTCTGGGTTCTTCACAGTCTCTGTAGCTTTTTCCCTTTATCTGTGGCTTTTTATTGCTCCATTTTAAGAACTCCAGTTAAAGGATTAAGACCCACTCTGGATAATGCAATCTAATCAAAGGCACTTAATAGAAGTAATTTAGTGAAAGGTCCCAGCTACATTAGGATTACATACACAAGAATGGATTAACCCAAAGGACGTGATTTTCTGGGGGCCACAGAAGCTTCAAACGGCCACTCTCTACTCTCTTGGATCCTAAAAACACATGTTCTTTCCATATGCAAAAACATTCACTTCATCACACTATTTCAAAAGGCTTAAATCATTTCAGTAACAGTTTCAAGTGCAAAATCTCATCATATAGGTGTATAGTCTGTCCTGTGGCAAAAATTCCCCTCTACCTGTGCATCTGTGAAACTTAGAAAACAAATTATCTGCTTCCAATATACAGAGGAGAGACAATCATAGAATAAACATTCCTGTTACCATAGGGAAAAATTGGAAAGGAAACAGGGGTCATGGGTCCCAAACAGTTCTGAAAACCTGCAGGACATGCTCCATTAGGTTTTAAAGTCTGAGAGTCGTGTATAAGACAGGTTTGTTCTGCATGGGACCTCATGGAAAGGCAGGCCCGCCCTTTCCAAGGACAGGCCCAGTGGCCAAGTTCTTGTTTCTGTCCTCATCAAGCATCTAGGTGTAAGCTAAACTCTAGGCTTCACCCTCTCTGACAGTTTAAAGCTTTTGTGGACCCCAGAAAATCCTATTCTTAAAGCTAATCCATTCCAGTGCATGTAAACCTATTATGGGTATGACCTTTTGATTAAATTACTTCAGTTAAGTTCCTTTGATTAGATTGTTTGACCTAGGGTGGGTCTTAATCCTCTTATTAGAGCCCTTTATAAATGGAGGAATAAAAAGCCACATACACAGAAAAAAAGCTGCAGAGACAGAGAGGAACCCAGAGATGATAGAAGTTCCTGGAAGCCAGAAGCTGAAAACAAACAGGCCCAGAGGAGAATGCAGAGACTGAACCAACAGATGCTTCCCTTGTGCCTTGCCACATGAGAGGAATATAGAACCACCAGCAGCCAGTCCTCAGGGAGAAAAGCATCACCTAATGAAGCTTTGATTTGGACTTTTTCACAGCCTTAGAACTGTAAGCTTATAAGTTAATAAATCCCCATTATAAATCCAACCCATTTCTGGTATATTGCTTTAGCAGCATTTAGCAAGCTAAAACACCCTCCAAGAACATTAGGGTGATGGCCAGACTCAACCCAATCTCTGCAGCACGGTTCAACCCCCTCAGAACAATGGGTGTAGGGAAAACTCTCCCCATCACCGGGGAATGTGCTCCACCCTCTCTGAAATCTAGGGCAGAAAACTCTTCCTGAACTATGGGATGGAAGGTTCTCCTTCTTCAAGCACTGGAACATTCTCACCCTTTCTGCACACATGGCTGGGTTCGCTCTGTGGACCCAAGATGTCTTCAGTTCAGACCTCAACTTCCACAGTACTGCCTTTAAAGTTATTTTTCCTTCAGTATCTCCCTTTTTTGTCACTTTTAGTTCAGGCTGGCAGTGGTTCTGTTCATAGAGATCTCTCAACAAACTTGCTAGTTTTGCATGCATGAAACAAGAGTCCAAGCCATCAGACATTAAGACTTTCCATAGATCATTCCTGGATAACTGCATTTCCAGTATTGACTTACACTGAAATGACTGGCTGGTTCCATGTTCAGTTAAATCCTCACATAAAGGGAAGTGAATGTGGCTCAATCGATAGGGCTCCCGTCTACCATATGGGAGGCCCTGGGTTTGATTCCCGGGGCCTCCTGGTGAAGGCAAGCCAGCCCGCGCGGCGTGGTGAGCTAACGCAGCAAGACAACACAACAAAGGGAGACAAGTAGACACAGAAAAACACAAAATCAAATGGACACAGTGAACACAAGCAACAAGGGGGGGATAAATAAATAAATAAAATCTTAAAAAAAAAAAAATCCTCACATAAGGAACTATTCTCTGGGAATGTATTTCCTGGAATCTCAGAACTTCCCAAACCATCAGTTTCTGGTTTCTTTGTGCCCAGGAATTCAGTTCTCAGTGTATCCCTTTCCTCTTGTATTTTATTATAAGCTGCAAGGAGATGCCAGGCTGCATCTGCTACATTAGTTTGGAAATCTCCTCAGCTAAATATCCAAATTCATCACTTTCACAGTCTGCCTTCTATCAAACACCAAGAGTCAATTTTTCCAAGTTCTCTACCACTTTAAATCAAGGATCACCTTCCTTCCAGTTTTCGATGACACGTTCATCATTTCTGTCTAAGTCCACAAGGGAAATATCTCTAGCATCCATATTCCTACCAACAGACTATTCAAAGCAATCTAATGCATTTTCTATCAAGCACCTCACAATAATTCCAAAATCTACCCCTTACACATTTAACAAACCATTCCAACATTTTTAGTATTTGCAGCATGCACCCCACTCTTGGTGCCAGTTTCCGTTTTTGCTTGCTAAAAGCTGCTGGGAGCAACATACTAGAAATGGGTTGGCTTTTAAAACGGGAATTTATTAATTTATGAGTGAACAGTTCAAAGGTTGTTAAAGTATCCAAATCAAGGCATCATCACAGATGCTCTCTCCCCAAGCTGTAGCTGTGGGAAATCAGTCACATGGTGACATCATCAGAAGATATGCAGCTGTGGGAGATCAGGCATATAGCAGTATCTGCTTATCTCTCCCCTTTCCTCCTGACTTTGTTGCTTTCAGCTTCTGGCTAAACGGGCTTCTTCTCAGCTTCTGTGTTCTTTTGATTTCAGCTTCTTAGTTCCTCTCTGTCTCTGCAGCCTTTTTTTCTGTTAATGCAGTTTTTTATTCCTCCATTTATATAGGACTACAGTAAGAGGATTAAGACCCACCCTGAGGCCTGCACTCTAATCAAAGACCCTTACCTGAAGTAATTTAATCAAAAGTTCCCACCTATAATCAGTTTACATGCACAGGAATGGATTAACCCTAAGGACATGATTTTCTTGGATTCACAGAAGCTTCAAACTGCCACAAGTACAAGTTTAATATTCTTTCATCAACTGTAATAAAGATATCACACTAATGCAGAGTGTTAACCATAGAGGGATATATGGGAATGCTGTATTTTTACATGATTTTTCTGTAAACCTACAACCTCCCTAATTAAAAACATTTTAAAAACGTGACAGAACTGAAAAAAGTAATGAATTATACTTAGCTTTTAAATATCAGGAATCTCATATTATTTAAACAAAATCCAGTCATATACTCCTATAAGAGAAATATCTCATGCAATAACACTGAAATGCTGAAAATAAAAAGATGAAAAAAGACAAATCATGCAAACATAAATAAAAAGAAAGCTGGCATATCAGTATTGATATTAGAAAAAATATTTCAGATGAAATATTTAAAAGGGAAAAGAAAGCAATTGATTTCAATAATATAATAAATCAACAAGATAGTACTATAATTGTGAATCTGTATAAACATGTAAAACAAAATATAACCAGATTACCAGAGGAAATAGATAGCTCCACAATCATAGTGGGTAATTTTCAACATATTATTCTCACATCCTAAGAAATAAAGCAAGCAAAAATTAAAACAGAACTAACAGGTTTCATTTGAAAGAATTTCTTTATGCAGGTTTGTCTTCAATTGCTATGCATCTCTTAAAGTATGTTGTCTTTCCTTCTGCTTTGGTAAGTACCCACAAAATTATCATTTGACTACCACCCCCCACTCCTTCACAAGCTCTTTTCTGGTTCTCTCCAATTAATTATTAGATTTTCATTTCAAATTCTGATTTTTTTCTCAAGGAAACCTCTCTGAGAAAAAAATGTTAATTTCTCTCATGGTAAATTTATTTTTTTGATTAAATTCCATTTGAACAAGCCAGTTGAATCAGATCCCTTTTTTTAAAAAAAGCTTTCCAGAAAGCCCTAACCCCTGACTTTCACTTACACCTGATTGGCCAGGACTGTGTCATCTCACCACTCCTAGCTTTAAGTTCAATTGAATTTCTCTGTTGTAGAAATCCATTTTATACCATAAAAAAATAGCATAAATGATCATTAAGCCACAAGAAAATAAAAAATAGGAATAAATAGGAATATGTGTATGACCTCCCCAAATTTGAGCACCCTATATTCTATTGTGATAAAAAAAAAAAAGAAAGTACCAGAATGCTGACAGAAATTGAATTGAGCCTTGTAACCAATTTCTTTTCTTATTCTTTCTTTCTTTCTTTCTTTTTTATAAGCAGAGCTGTTAGCCATTTGCAAACACTTTGATCATACTCTACTTTCAGTAAAGTTTATGAGCAGGAGCACCTTAATAAATGCTTAGTGAATCATTTATAAGTTATATATACATATGCTAATATATTATTCATGTCATATAAAACTCATACAAAAATACTGAATTTTAAAGTTTGAATTAAACATTTATTTAAATGTCTTGCTAATCACAATGGCTGAATATTAACATTAGGTAATATCTCAAGGCACAATATACATTTGACATTTATTTATGGAGATGATAAATTCATATATCAAAATCTTGATACTTGATACTTTTAACTTTGGAGGACCAAACTTAGGAAATAATTCGATCATTCTTATTTATAAGCTCATAATACAGCTGAGGGACAAGTATTAAGAGTAAAAGAATTATCTTCAATCTTTGATTCCTTTGCAGTGACATTTTGTCCACTTGTCCACTTGTGAAAGTAAATTTAGTTTAAACAGATAATATAATCCATAAACCCACTTAACCAAGCAAAGGGAAACTGTAATATGTAGCAACGTTTAAAAAACAAGTGAGGTACCATGAAACCAGTTTCTTGAGAAAATTTCAAAAACATTTAAAAATGTTTGAAGACAAGTGATTATATTCATATGGGTAGTAAATTATACAAACAATATAAATTTAATATAATTTTAAAAATAGTACTGTAACCTTTGGGCAATTTGATATGATTATGAATTCCAAAAATATAATTGGATCATGCTTGTAAACTGATCTGTTAATCTGGGCATGATTAAGTTATGATTAGGGCGTTGACTGGGCCAAGTCAGTAAGTCAGTAGGGCATTGAGCCCCACCCCTTGGTGGGTGGGGGAAGAAAATATAAAAGGCATCACAAAGAAGAGAGCTGAAGTAGTTTTTGAGAAGCAGTTTTGATGATGGAATTTTGATGTTGGAAAGAAGGCCCCAGGAGAAGAGAAGTGAGCCGTTCGCCTGATAGTCTACAGCTGACCTTGTGGAGGAACCAGAAGAGCTAAGCCTGGAGAGACACGCAGCCCCAGGAAGAGAGGAACCCAAGAAGCCTGAACCCTGGCAAACGACGGCAGCTGTCTTGCTCCAACACGTGCCAATGGACTTTGGTGAGAGAAGAAACTTAATGCTTTATGGCCTGGTATCTGTGGACTTCTACCCCAAATAAATACCCTTTATAAAGACCAACCCATTTTTGGTATTTCACATTAGCACCCCTTTGGCTGACTAATACAAGTATTAAAAATAATATAAGATTATATTTAAAAATCTCTTAATTGGCTGTACAAATCTTGCCACCACAAACCCAGCCCATTCAACTCTTCATTGT